>JAJIZL010029454.1:0-30279 GCA_023969395.1 Amblyomma maculatum
TCTGCACCTTAGCCTGATGTGCTAACCAAGATATAGTGAGCTTCCTCTTCTTCCACTTCTAGTCCGGAGAGCCTCTTTTTGCACTTCCTTGTTCTCTTCTGTTCGCATGCATGACATTTCCCCCTTCGCAGACGAAGCCCCTGGGCTGTTAGTCAGAGTCCCGAGCGAGAGGGGCAGTACTTCATTCTTGCGACATGAACTACCTGTGTTTTCCGAGAGGGGCGACCTTGGGAACATTGGCGAGACACGACGTAGTTCAACATTGATGCGTTTGAGCACAATAAATGGGCTTGTGTGGTGCGACAACAGCTTCTGGGACAAACGACGCTTGCGGAGAGGTGTCCAGAGCCACACTAAGTCGTCGGGAAGGTAGGAGACATCCTGATGCCGACTATCGTAGCGCTGCTTAGAGTGGTCCTGCGAGGCCAGATTGCGTAATCGGGCGACCCGACGAGCCTCTTCAGCGCGGCAGAGGGTGCTCGAAACAGACGGCTTGGTGTCGAGAGAGAACGGTAAAATGTGTCAAGAGAACGTCGAGGCGGACGGGCGTAGAGGAGGAAAAATGGACTATAGGAAGTTGTCTCATGCTTCGAGGTGTTATAGGCGTAAGTAATACAAGGAAGCACGTCATCCCAGTTCTTGTGTCGCGAGTCAACATACATCGCAAGCATGTTCGTCAGTGTCCGGTTTGTACGTTCAACGAGGCCATTTGTCCGGGGATGGTACGGCGTAAAGTGACGCAGCTGGCAAGTACAATAGCGCAGAAGCTGTTCCACAACATCTGCCGTAAACTGGCGGCATCGGTCACTGATAATTACACGAGGAGGCCCATGACGGAGGACGACAGCTTGAAAAAGAAAGAACGAGACGTCAGCGGCGGTGGCGGAAGGGATGGCGGCAGTTTCACAGTAACGAGTGAGATGATCAACGCACACGATGACCCAGCGATTGCCTTTGGACGAGCGGGGAAACGGGCCTATGAGTCAAAATCCACTTGCTCATGTGGTGTGGTCGGTGGTGTCACCGGATGTAAGTGGCCCGGCGGAGAAGTCGTGGGGAGCTTGAACCGCTGGCACTGCACGCAGGAGTTCACGTAACGCTGAGTCGTTCGACGCATATTTGGCCAGTAGAAACATTCCTTAATGCGCGTAAGAGTCCTGGCAAACCCCAAGTGCCCAGCTGTAACGTCATCGTGCATAGAGTGTAGAACGGAGGAGTAGAGGCTAGCCGGAACGACTCGCAGAAAGCGTGCACCGCCAGACGAGTATTGTTTTCGATACAGCAAACCATCGCGAATGCAGAAAGGGTTCGCAGATGCCGGATCACGAGCTTTTTCAAAAGTGTTACCAAGACTTGATCATTTCGTTGTTCTCGCTGGAAAGTGGCAAGATCGTCAGCAAGATCGTAAACGTCAGCAAACTTAGGGAGGAATCGTCGAAAGTAAGATGAAAGTCCCAGGAAGCTCCTGAGCTCTTTCACAGACTTGGGCTCTTTGACGCAGCTGACAGCTTCAATCTTCTGTGGGTCAGGCCAGCACCGTCTTTGTCAACCAAATGCCTAAGCACAACAATCTGGCGTTTACCGAAGCGGCACTTCTTAGAGTTCAGCACGAGACCCGCTTTCCCCATGCAGTTAAGGACCACAGCTAAATGGCTGTTATGCTCGGCGAAGGTAAGGTCCTCCCGAAAATCACTACGTCATCTAGGTAACACATGCAAATTTTCCACTTCAGTCCACGCAAAAAAGTGTCCACAAATCTTTCAAAGGTAGCTGGAGCGTTGCATAGGCTGAAAGGCATCACGGTAAATTCATACAACCCATCGGGAGTCACGAATGCCGTCTTCTCCTTGTCTTTCGGATGCATCGGTATCTGCCAGTATCCGGACCGTAAATCAACAGATGAAAAGTAGGAAGCTGAATGGAGGCAGTCAATGGCATCATCAACACGCTGGAGCGGGTAAACATCTTTCTTGGTGACAGTATTGAGGCATTGATAGTCGACACAAGAT
This sequence comes from Amblyomma maculatum, assembly GCA_023969395.1. Lineage (NCBI taxonomy): Eukaryota > Metazoa > Arthropoda > Arachnida > Ixodida > Ixodidae > Amblyomma > Amblyomma maculatum. The sequence goes on from JAJIZL010029454.1 coordinate 2,010, forward strand.
CGCCAGGTGCCATCTTTCTTTTTCACAAGAAACACAGGGGCGGCCCATGGGCTAGATGATTCCTGAATGATTCCTCTTTGCATGATATCACGGACCTGTTCGTCAATTATCTTACGTTCTGAAGGTGAAATACGGTATGGTGTCTGTCTAATCGGGTGTGCTGATCCAGTGTCGATCATGCGATGGGTGCGGAAAGGCGGAATCGGTGGTGGCTGATCTCGAGCAAAGTCGAACACATCCGCATGTTTCATAAGAACCTCCATCAATATTCGGCGGTGGTTGGTGGGTAGCGATTCATTTATCATAGACTGAAACTGGGAATCAGCATGATCGGGACGTCTAGTTGAACGAGCAACGCGGTCACTGAACGCGGCGATGTGCATAGAAAGGCGTTCTTCAAAGTCGGCGAGTTTCAAACCACGCGGCAATACGGCAGGTTCATTAGTATGGTTGACAGTCCAAAGCGTGGCACGACTCTCGTTCACTCCTAACAACGCTGCGGGACATCAACACACTCTTTTTGGCACCGGAAAGGGAAGCAGGTTCCACCAGTGCGTCGAAGGCATTGGGAACCGCACCCGAAGACACAACTGGGACGAAGATGGCGGACATCGCCGGAACGACGGTATCCTCGAAGACAGAAAACACTTGGACCGCCCGCGGCGATTCTTCTATGAGGGCCGATGGAAGGCTGGGGCTTATTGATATCTCGCCACTGTTGAAGTCGAGAGTTGCACTACACTGCTGTAAAAAGTCAACTCCTAGAATAACGTCGCGCGTAGAGGAGGGAGCACCGTAAATTCAGTTCTAAACTCGTGTCCAGCCATCGCTACATTTACATAACAAATACCAAGCGGAAGCAACGATTCTCCTCCTACTCCTCTAAATATGACAGTTCTATCCCAGCCAAACATAATTTTGCGGCCGAGGCGGTTCTTAAAATCTAAGCTCGTCACGGAAACTGTAGCACCCGTATCCACTAAGGCCTTAACACAAACACCATCCACTAACACTTCCAAGCGGTTCTTCAGCATAACGACCGGTAGAGGATTTGGCAATATCGATGACCTGGCGACCGCACCTCCATCGGCCGCACACGCTAGTTTCCTGGTGTCGGAGAAGAACGGCGGGGAGAAGGCGATTGTAGGGAGCGGCGGACAGGAGGAGTCAGGCTGCGATCAGAAACTGGTGAGTCGTTGCGTGGCGGTGCGTAGCTGTAGGAGCCCGAAGGAGGGGGATAGGTCGTGTCACGGACTTCTGGACTCACGGTAGAACGGCGATTTGACCACTGGCGCTAGTAGCGTGGTGCCGGGTTTCGGCGGCGGCAGAATCTGGATATGTGGCCAAGCATACCATAGCGGTAACAGACGGGTGGTTCACGAGCACGGTCAAGATAATAGTCCTCGGTAAAAGGATCGAAGCGATCAGCAAAGTCCAGCCTCTGGGGTTGTTGCGGAGGAGGTGGCGCCCTGTAGTGGGTACGAACTAGGGGACCAGGGTCATATGAGGCGTTTCGGTGGTCACGGACGGGAGGAGGAGTGGTAGAACCCCAAGAAGGGCGCTGGATGGGAGCTGCCTGCAGGGAGCAGCTATCACAGCGAATTGCACTGCGGTTCACATCTTGATGCGGGCGAGCTCATCACGGACAATTTGGCGAATCATGTCAGCCAAATGTGGAGACTAATGTGAATGCTCGTGAGAATCCATGCTTGCAACAGTGGTCACGTTAGGCAGACGGCCGAATTGCGGGGTTATGCGACGCAGCTTTAAATTTTCGAACGTACGACAGTGCTTGATCACGGCCGTGGGAGAATCTAAGTTTTCTTTTGTAATTAAAAAGTTATATACACCCATCGTGATGCCCTTTAAGAGGTGGCCAACTCTGTCGTCATCAGACATGCTCGGATTCACCGCTTTGCAGAGTTTTAGGACCTCTTCTATGTACATTGTGCATGTTTCAGCAGGCCCTTGGGCTCGCTGGAATAAAGTCTACTCCGTTTTGCCGTGGTATCCCCCAAACAATTTCGAATCTCCTCTTCAAAATGATCCCAGCTTGTTAGGGATGCTTCATGGTTCTCAAACCATGTCAGGGCTGTGGAGTCCAAGAAAAAAAACAACATTTGCCAGCATTACAGTGGCATCCCAGCGATTGTACTTGCTCAACCGCTGATAATTGGTGAGCCAGTCGTCCACGTCTTCGCTAGCCTTGCCAGATAAGGTCCTCGGCTCACGGTAATGCTGCCATGCGGGGGCCGCTGGACCTGGCTGCCGTGCATCGCCGCCTTGGATCATTGTGGGTGTCAAGGGGGGAGCCCAGCGAGTCGTCGGCTCGAACGCGGTATCCGTGCTGATCTTTGCAGCACCTTCCACCACACTGTTAAGATTTATTTACAAAGCGGTTCTGCACCTTAGCCTGATGTGCTAATCAAGATATATTGAGCTTTCTCGTTGTTGTTGTTGTTGTTGTTGTCCAAATAACTTATGGTACATACCCACAGAGGGGGATCGGCCAAGAATTGGGTAACAAAGAATTTTTTTTAATATACTTGCATAAAAAAACAAAAAAAAAAGATGATTTGAGGGGTAGAGCTAGCAGAGCCTCTTTTTGCACTTCCTTGTTCTCTTCTGTTCGCATGCCTGACAATATATATATATATGACGTCCCTCTAGCATTGTACGTTCCAGCATGAACTATGATTGCCAGTAAAAACACCATGCTTTAATCCTTATAAGGTTTGATTAGGCTTAGCAAGCTAATATATCTAAGTAATCCTATTTGCAGCTATATCCCTAACAGCGTTCGCACAGGAAACTTACGTTTAGCTAAGGCTAAACCACACGTTTTTTTTTCCAGTGCTTGCTGGAGGTAGGCATGAGAGCAATCCCGGCAAATTGTAGAATGCATGTGATAATGATTCTGCAGTAAAGAGAGGGCGGCAAGCGCTTTGTTAGGAAGGCTACCATGTAAAGAATTAACTAGGTCAAAGTACACTGTTTAAGGTTTCATTATTCCATGGAAGCACTGAAATTAGAGAACACAAGAAAGTCATTAGAAGGAACATCGAATGTATATACTGTGTAATATTCGCTTACTGAAGATATGCTCGAAAAATGTTCAGGTTATAATAGAAATGCTTAGCAGAACTCGCCTTCTTGGAGTTCTAGAATAATATTTTAGAATGACCTTTCCGTGTGAAGACTGGAATCCTAACTCCTGAACGTATGTTGGCGCCTAGACTGCTTCATTTGAATTATCGTTAATAAGTGCTTTAAAATTCAAATACTCTTGCCAAACAACCAGTAGCAAACTCACGCTTCTCCTCAAATCTTGTATATTGTGATTCATATTCTAAAAAAGTGGTTATTACATTTTTCAGCATTCCTTGCCTTCATTGCGTCTCTATTTATTTCTACGCTGTACTGAAATGTTTATTTGTCACTGCGTCAGCCGCTAAATGGCGGAACTGCTTGTTTTTTAGCCCAGCTGCTTTCTAAGCATAAATGTAATAAGAATGAAGCGCTTAAGGCATTAACTCTGAAGGACAACAACGCGATGCCATTTCCAAAGACGCCATTTGCAGGGCACTTATTTACAATGTAAATGCTTAAAATGAAATTTGTGCGATATTTCTAGTTTTCCTAACGCGAAGAGCTCTTTAGTCCATTCTGGAGTGGGGAGGGGGCGTAATGGGAATTGTTGGATGTCACAAGCGTTCTGAATTTTGGGAAGGTGAAAACGGTAATAATATCCCTCAAAATGAAAAAAAGGACATATACGTTGCGTGATCATGTAACCTATATAATCACGTGATCGCGTAACAGCATGGATCATAAGCTAACTCTTTCTCTAGTTGCGCTTTAAAAAGCGTGCGCACTGCTTTTGAGATTTGTTGGTCAAATGTAATTTTTGCTTCACTTGCCTGTGCCACCATAGTCCTCCAAGTCCTACAAGAAAAGTGTCCATATTTAAAAAAAAAAATAATGTCCTAAAGTAAAGTTATTATAAGTTTATTTCATTTGTAACTATATTGTTTATAGTGGAAATGAACAGCCCAACGCATTTCTAAAAATTATATTCAGAACTGGATATCGCAGAAATAGCTCTACAACATTGAAATAACTCAGCCAGAATACACATTTGGGAAGCCGGCATCTTGAAGCAAATCCAGCTTTGCAGGTATTCTTGCATTATAAAAGAACTGTAAAATATGTTCAGAAACTCCTAGAACATTTTGATAGGAATAGTCCAAGCTTCCTACATGAAGTAACATTTTCCATTAAATTGTTTCTTCCTGTCGCACTCTTGTAGTGGAAACTAACAATGATAACTATGGTAGCCATTTCTATTAAAAATGCAACGAAGCTTTGGAATATTACAGTTTTTTGGTGAACTCACAGAAACTGCCTGAGCATGAAGTGCTAAAAAACTTCGCTTTTGAATATTTCGGCGCTTACAAAGAATAATTAGTACTACCGTTGATACCCTGTGGGGGCCGATTTGAAGTTCGTAACAAACAATAAATAGTATTTAACATACTTTCGATAATATTACAGGTAAAAGCAATATTTCAGCGAATACTCAGACGCATGGCAGGGAGGGTGGGGGGACACCAGCTCGGGCGCATGTGGCTCTTAGAAGAACTGGAGATACGACCCGTTGCAGTCAGATGGTAATGATATTGGGAACAGGGACTCAAATTCTAGAAGTGGAATAGGTAGAGGAGAGCACTTCGTCGTAGACTGCTACCGCACAAGGTTCAAAAGTAGATGGCTCGAAAGTGCTGTGGGGCATGCCCTCAGAGGTTAGAACACCCACACGCGCACGATCAGCTCACGTTGCTACATGCTCGTGCGCTAACTTTCATGTTGATTTTGCATATACATGAAATTGATATGAACCTCGGTACATATTAGAGCTTTGCTTCTGTGAATGCAACTGCTAGTACTTGCAACAGCCCTGCCAAGTTTCATATGGCGCGTTTATTAATTTAACTGCAAAGGCGACAAGCTTGCATTGTACAGGACCTGAGGATTTGATGATTTGTACGTTGCATTATGGCTAATGTAATACAAATTAAATTAACAAAAACTTTCAAAAATTTGTCCAAATCTTCCGGATGGGTTGAGCTGACATCTAGTTAGAAGGCATCGTACAATCAAAGGAAGCCGGATACTTACGGCTGGCATCGAGTAGGGCTGGGGCTCCTATATTGTCCAGAAAATGAAAAGAACAACCTATTACACTCACAGTGCCTTATTTCTTGATCATAATTCAACAAACATAACGACAAACGCTAAGATTTTTTCCGTAATTGCATTAATCACAGAATACTTAAGAAGTGTATTAATGTTAGTAAGCAGGGGTCATCGATTCGTGTATATCAATCGCAATGTTAATAAAAAGGCTGAACGTCTCTCGCAACCTCATCTGCCGCTAATATTACGAGCCTTTTTTTCTCCACATTAAGCAATTCACCCTCATAAATATGATTTGACATCTATTAATAATTATGAACTCTGATCTATTCACGAAATCTTACTCCTGCAAAAGTGAATTCCGCTGACTTGGAACGCTTTGAAATAAGCAGAAGGTTTGCCAAGTCAGAGTCATGCAAAAATGAGTTTTAAACAATGACATCACTAATGCACAAGTTTACTTTGAGAAAAGTATCATTTTAAGTTAACATTTGTGTTTCTTAAAACGTCTTGTTTTCAAAAGGAATAAAGCCGCGCTAAGCTTGTGTATATGCAGTGAAATATCTGTTTTTACCTCCACAGAGTTAGCTCTTAAGAAACACTATTGAAATTTTCTCATGTTATTCGCTGCAATGCGGTGATTTCAGAGACCTGAAGGATTGAAAACTGACTTTTTGCATTGTATCCACATTTATCACGCGTTAGCAAATACAGTTTACCATGGTGCATGCTGTACCAATCAGCCAGAAAAATAAATTGGCGGCAGGAGGCTTCGCAGTTTGTGCGTAGGCTTGACAACACAGTTTGTATTTTGATTTCTCTCATCAGGGAAACCGGGTGTTAGAATAGAAAACATGACTCATGCTGCAAGCATTACAATATATGAGTCATATAAGAGTGATACAGGGTGTTGCAGCGCAGATTTTAAATAATACTAAACATAGTCGGTCCAAAGTAGAAGAAACTTGAGCTCCGCCTTTAAGGGAATGACGCGATTGGGTAGGCCACCGCTCCACATAAACCCCCGCTTTAACCAACCTGTATGAACGCGTGTGCATGGACTAGGGATGCGTCTCTGGCTCAGAATTCGAGGGTCCTTGTATTATATTTCTGATATCAACCTCCCAAATGAAAGGAGAGATCAATGTTGGTAGCTTATGCCGAAAGTAACGTAAGGCTAGCCTGGTAGTCAGTGTGCAGCCATGTCACCTGCGAAATTCCATTTTCAAGCACCCAGCTGGTGATTTTTTGCTCTCAACGTTTTACACGCATTCAACGCTTTCGGATTAAAATATATGCAGGGACAAACTCACAGCCACAGTAATGATAATATGCTGCAAATTACTCCAATTATCCAGATAATAACTTCAAGCCCACCAAATAATATTTTTATTATGGCGTAGGGGGGTAGTGCGAACATGGATTTCGGTGCCCTGATTAAGACGATGCCATACCGGGTTTTGGAACTAACAAAAATTGTAATGCAGAAAGAGAAATACGACGCTTCTTTTTATGAAACTACAATATTTTGTGAAAGCACAAAATATTTACAGGAAACTTCTTAAAGAGGAGGCATCCGGCGATGATGTTAGATAGCAGCTACACTGAGCTTCAACTCCAAGAGATTTGGCCAGTTCATATACCGCTTTGTGCCTCGCACCTTGGTGCCAAGGAAATGCCAGTCTATGGCACCGCACGGTCTTCATTTCAAGAGCGCCGGAGTGGAATAATTACATGCATACGACTGCAGAGCATGCAAATCGAATTGGCGATGTTGACACTGCATCACGCAATCAGCGGATGTCGCTTCTCTACCAAATTTTACGGAAAAATGCGTTGATGTACTCGCACTGCAGTACATTATAAAAGTAGGTTTTCTTTTTTTTGAGAAGTTGGCCTGACATTTATTTGTTCCCAGCTTAGATATTACCATTAAGACTAACTGAGCAACTGCAATACTATCAACGTTATAGACGAGCTGATTACCTGAGAAATTAGACGAGTTTTGCAGCATGTTGCTTCTTTCGAGGCGGAGAGTTTGTTCTGGCATATATGTTTATTTCAAAAGCATTTTTAGGATAGGTTGCCGCAGGAAGTGCCCGCCAAACTTGTAGTCGGAAGTTGGTCCCCTCACGACGGCATCACAGAATAATGTCACAGTCAAATGCCGGAGGAGAGTTTTAGTTGAGGGTACGGAGAAATCATCTATAATCAAAGTGTCATAAGTCATAATTCATGTGACATGAAAGTATCGAGTAATGTAGTTCAGAACCCAATGACTCACGAGTCGTGATTAACGAGAGATGAGTCAAAAACGTTCTGAGGGATGACAAGTGGCTAAGTAGGTGCAGAAATGTGTCGACTAGTAGCACACCAATGCTGAAGCTTTAACATGTGTTTTTCTACTTCGAACACATTATTTCTCAAAAGTACTTCAATTCTTTCCTGTAACAGCCTGTATATAAAAAGCAAAAGGAATGTCAGATTATACTAACCCATCAAGAGGAAGAAACAAAGGACAGTGATGGCTGTAGCGGACGCCATGACAATGCTATGCGTTTCGTCGTCTATCTGCTTTCCGTTTCTCACGATGCACGCTACTGGCTGGGCCCATTAAGAGAGGTCTTCTTTTGAGTTGCTACGTCAGTACTTGCACCGCGTAATTTATATTTTTTCCATTATTAAATAAAATACCTCTTTTTCTTGGGATTCTAACACATATGATTTCTGATAGCTATGAGTTCGAAGGTTACGCTGACTCAGCTTATGCGCCGTCACAATGATGATTAAGGGCGCATGCGAAGAGTGATGGCTGGCAGCTACCGTGCTGATGAAGAGATATTTTTATTTTAAATATAGGTTCCAGATTTATGTGCATATGGCAGCAGATCCGTCCAGCGTCGTTGATGAGTTGGCGATTGCAGCTGAGCAAAAGCAGGCGTAAAGAAACGTCACTTGAAACAAGCGGAATCGCAATTTATACAATGAGACAAGGAATGATAAGTGCCGAACAATTCTCATAAAGAATCCATTTAGACATTTTATTATGGGGTCGTCTATGCATAAACGATCCTTAGCGCTTAGCAACGACTCGGCATCCAATTTATATGCCCTGGCCTTCAGTAGCAGCTGCTGGCAGGCCAGAAAATCATTATTCAGTGCATTTAAATTGATAAATTTAGAAAAAAAGGACGCTTTACAACACGCCCAAGGTAATAGAGCTGAAGGTGGGATCTGTATAAAATTATTGCTGCCAAGAAGATAACGCCCAAACATATTTAGGCTATCAAAAAGCAAAATTGTTCTGACTTATCACATATATCATGAAAATTTCAATAAAACATCAGTAACTGCAGAGAGTTTTCCATACGAGCAGTAAAGATCTTCGGTTCCAGTTGCTAAAAAGGTGCGGGTTTGAGTCCACCAGAAAGGTTGTGATCCCAAGTTTGGTCAAATGTTGGGTTCTAGTAAAGGTCGTGGGTTTGAGGCTCAGAAGATGTGGCTTCGAAACTAAAAAATGGTTGTAGGTTAAGAATCATAGAATATCGTCTCGAGAGCGAAACATAAGAATGCAAACACCCCTCCGGGGTGGCCAGTGGTTACAGCGCTCGACTACTGTTCCCAAAGACGCGGTATCGAATCCCGGCCTCGGCGGCCGCTTTTCGATGGAGGCGAAAAGCAAGACGCCCGTGTGCTGTGCGATGTCAGTGCATGTTAAAGAACCCCAGGTGGTAGAAATTTCCGGAGTCCTCCACTACGGCGTCTCTCATAGCCTGAGTTGCTTTGGGACGTTAAACCCCACAAACCAACCATAAGAATGCAAAGGCAGGGAGGCTAGCAATGTGATGCTCAATAGACTACCTTGAATGTGGGAAGGGGAACAAATGGAGAAAAATAAACGAAACTGCGTCCACAAGATTAGTTGATCATGTATCCGCAGACCATTATGACAAGAAGACAGATGGCACCCACTTTAGCTAATTTTTGGTAACATAAGCAGAGTTCTTAAAATTTTCCGGAACACATTTACAGCTTTCTTTGTTATGAACTTTTTTGAATGAGTATTTTGTACAAGACCCTGTCGTTTTGTGAAGACGAGACCCCAAGCGGTTATGTGTAGCAGCCAGGAAGGCAAGCCCTCGCTCAAAGCGAGGCCGGTCAAAACGTTTTTACGGCATCATTTTATCATGCCCTGCAGGTCACTCATTGGAGAATATGTCATTGAGACGAGATGGAAATATAGGTTTGTAAACAGCACTCACAACAAACGGTGGGTCAACAGCGTAGCATCAGAGCGCGGTAGGTTGATTGGTATTTACAGGTGAAGTAAGGGGTCAAAGTGGTCCGAACGGGATGCCCACCTTCCAAGCGTAGACCAAGATTGTACCCAAGTAACCCAAGACAGCACTCGATTTTCGTAACGCATAGGCTAACGGTGGCTCTACAGATGCCGAGTGCAGCTGGTGTTTTCCAACCATTTGCAAAGTCAATCCATAGAACATTCAATAGTGGGCCGAGTTTCATGTGTCCCACTAATGTTGGTACTGTCGTATTCAAATACTGAAAATATTGGACCATTTTATCCAATGTTTCACAATATTAGTTCAACCGTCTTCAGAAACTGGCGACGTGAGATCAATTTGTCTTCCGCTCACCCGGCATCGGACGTTTCATCTCCAAGGACTGGCTACATATTGTAACGTAGTGGCGACAAGGCCGTAGACACCAAAAGAAGACCCAGGCAGCACCAGCCATCGGACCCATATTGGGGATTGATTGGGGAATACTGGCCCACAAGTGGCCCAATGGTGCCAATGAGCTGCCAATAATGCGCAGCCATGCTATAACATAAGCATTATTGGCCCAGTGAACTTCACCCATATTCGTTATTGTCATTCAACCGGCTAACAGCGGTCAATATGCCCACGCATATTGAACCGCTTGCCATTATTGTATACACAATGAGACAACCTGGTCATTATTGGCCAACCAGCTGCAATGGTTTGCCAATATCTTGCGCACTATGGTATAACCTGGTAAATATTGTCCGGTCAATAACAAGGGCTTCTCAATATTGAATATATCTAGGCATACAGTGGTCAATAATGTCCAACCAACTTTGCCGGCTCCCTAGCATTGTAATATCTTGGTTTCTACTGGTCGATATTGTCTAATGTGCCTTGATGGCTGGGCGGCATTGTACATATCATGGCATCGGTGGGCAATAATGTTCAGCCAACATGGCTGTCTTGTCAACATTGAATATATATTGGCATGCATTGGTCAATATTGTTCTAACAGTCATGGTGGCCTGCCAACAATGTGTACAGATCGGCTTATAGTGGTCAATATTGTTTGATGGACTGTGATGGCTAACCAGCATTGGACATATCATGGCATAGCTTGGTTAATATTGTCCGGCCATTATGGTTGTCTTGGTAACATTGAATATATCTTGGCATGCATTGGTCAATACTGCCCCACCAGCTTTGGTGGCATACCAACATTGCATATATCTTGGTTTATAGTGGTCAATATTGTCTAATGAGCTTTGATGGCTGGCCAGCATTGCACATATAAGGCATAAACTGGTTAATATTGTCCGGCCATTATGGTTGTCTTGTCAGCTATAAATACACTTTGGCATATATTGATGAATAGTGACCCGCCTGTCATGGCGGCCTGCCAACAATGTATACATATTGCATTATATTGTTGAATATTGTTTGATCGACTGGGATGGCTAGCCAGCATTGCACCCTAATGGCATAGGTTGGGCAATAATGTCCTGCTAATATGGATGGCTTGTCAACATGGAATATATATTGACATAGATTGGTCAATATTGTCCCGACAGCTTTGGTGGCATCCCAGTATTGTATAAATCGTGGTTTCTAGTAGTCAATATTTTCTAACGAGCTTGGATGGCTGGTCACCATTGCACCATTTCAGGCTGCGGCGGCGCTAAAAAAACAGTAGAAGCAGCTCTGACCGACACAGACATTTTTCAATGTGCATGTATCTCAATATGACAGTGTTTTTGGGCTAATTTCGTTCCAATTAAATTTTTCGCTGGCCCGGACATCAGTTTACGTTCAAATGTAGAAGATATTCATACGCCATACGTAATTTGGGCCACCATATATATAATGTTTTTTGGGATTAATGTACAGATTGTCTTAAGATTGTTTCACTGAGCTGACCACACAAAATGCACAGAAGCGCCCATCAAGAAAAATGTAGAATATATTTTCCGTGATTTACTAATGGTTGCCGATGACCTGCGATTATATTTGATGATTTTGGTAGAGTACTCTTTCATTTACGATTTTAGGCACGATTAATTGTTATGTAAGATTCTGTATATAATATCTTCGAGACAATTTCTGCAGACTAGAGGGCCGGATGTCGATCACGCGTGAACGTAGCTAACACAGATAGTGTTCCAAACTTTAGCCAGGTGTTGAAAAAATTCTGGCAGCACATGGAATCTACACTGCAGAAATTTGCGAAGGCGAGATTAATGATGCTGCATACGGTGCATCGCGTATCATTATCGTTATCAACTAAACGCAGCGTACCCCGCCGGGGTGGCGCAGTGGTTACGGCGCTCGACTACTGTTCCCAAGGATGCGGGATCGAATCCCGGCCTCGGTGGCCGCTTTTCGGTGGAGGCGAAAAGCAAAGCGCCCGTGTGCTGTGCGATGTCAGTGCACGTTAAAGAACCCTAGGTGGTCAAAATTTCCGGAGTCCTCCACTACGGCGTCTCTCATAGCCTGAGTTGCTTTGGGACGTTAAACCCCACAAACCAACCTAAACGCAGCGTCATTACCATTGATTCTGTCATCATTGTCATTATCACTAATTGCAGCGTCATTTTCGTCGCTATCATCACGGTAGACAAGGAGAATTATACGTAGGCTGCTTGTTTCGCGATCCAGGGTTTAGCGCTGTTGGTGAAAGCGCTATCTAGGCTTGGAGTCCGATTCCCGCTGGAGAATATTTGTTTTTCTGATCTCGTAAAACCAGGATGATTAAAAGTGACAGACATATCAGTGCACAGATCCTCAACACATCTCGACAACCACTCTCGCGCATGGAATTTCGTTCTATGGGCCTATATATACGCATACGAGTGCACAAGCATACGCACACGCTCGAGCACACATCTGACAACCAAAAGTTTAATAGATGCGTGTCCGCGAAAAAACTCCTGCGCAGTCAAAAACACAAGGTACTCAAAAGCAAAGAGCGCAAAAGAACGTGTGAGTCGCTTGAACAAACACCAGTGGCTACGTTTGGTTGGATAGTAAACGCAGAAACGATCGAATATATCCGGTGAATACCCATCCTGTAAACGTTTGTCTGACCGGAAACACGCACGCGTAGCATCATTATTTCCGCCTTTTTTTACGCGATAGAAAGAAACCCTACATATGTTCAAGCGATATCAGAGGTGGGAGAGATCGATCGGGCTAGCCAATCAAACACTCACTGCATGATTCGCCATTACGCTAGCTGTTTCCGGCATTCAGCATCAGCACCGATTATACCACGCCTCAATACTAGCTGTTCTTATAGACAGATATGTTGGGCTGCTTTCAAGGCCTTCGAGTTCTAGTATCTACTAAACAGAAATTTGCATCTTATTCCTGTACTCTTTAGCGCTCTGCTGTGGTCTTCAGAAACAGACAGATAAAGACTGAACGACTTTGGCCATCGGTGTAACAGCGCATAAAATATTTCAGCTCAAAGAAAAAATACAAGCAACATATATTCTACGCTATGTCTAGCTAATTTACTTGACAAGAAAAGAAATCTGAACTGTATTGGAATGGTTCGTATTCTAATGCGACGTAAATCGCACACTGCTGAGACGTTGTGTGCATGTGGAAGATAATAAAAAAATCAACAGCACTACATGTGGGAAGGCAAACGAATAAATAAAAATTTAAAGCAATTATCTACAGTGCAATGAATGCGCGCTCATGTGTCGCCAGCATATATGGTAACAAAATTGAAATTGCATAATAACAATGCTCTCTATGGAAGTTATTTTTCTTCAAAAGCTGCAATACATGGGTCATAATGATGCATTTGACTACAGCTTTTGACAGCGTTCTCCTAAGCACTGATCAGAAACTATTCTTCAGGCATTCTATGCCTTATTATCCAACCATATAATCACCGCACCGAAGGCGTTTACCTCCAGAGAACTAAACAAGTCTATCCCATCGTGTCAACCAGGTAGCTAATGGCAATTCATATATATTAAAAGTAATGCAAGTGCGTTATTTAGGCAGTTTTGGAGCATTTTTAGAGAACACCACTCTCGAAGAATTTAACACATGATTGAGAATTAGGTTTCCTCTGTAATATTCTGCCGCTTTGACAAGCGCAGCTGCCGCGGGCTGAAAGATGATTTTACCGCGCTTCTTTCTGAGGACTACACCTTGTCCCAAGTTCGTAGATATAGTTTCAGTGTTGACCCTTGCTTTCTTTCTATTCTATCTTTCCTGCCAATTTAGTTCTTCAGGTCTTTGCTCGTCGAGTATTTTGTATTTCTTGCTGCTTTATATGCCCACGCTTAGTTCTATGCGGATTTGTTCTTGCTCTGAACGTCGACCTGATTTGAAAAAAAAAATTAATATCGTGGGAATTTTAACCTTGAAGTACCCGTAGTTATGGTCGTTTTCGCTTTTCTTTTCCTTAATAGGAATACAGCAAGTATACGGGCTGCTGCATCGCTCAGTTGCGCGTCATGACGTTTCAAGAGCACTCTGTCATGAACCTGTGTGCCATCTCTAGTAAAAAAATATGTCCATTTGTTCGAACCGACAACGATTCCGTGAAAACTGAAGATTATTTTACGTATGTGATTATTGCTGAAACACATAAGTAAAACGAATTTTGCATAAACAAAAAAAAATGTAGTGAAATTATCGTGGCACTGAAAACGTTACCGAGCCAACACTCGAGGCGACCAAAGACCTCCGAACGCACTGTACGTTTTAGCGAAGCCGAGGGCAAAACTGCGCATTCCTCCTCACAAGCTTGGGGCAAAGAACATATGGTTTCCATTCTCTCGTCCATTCGTCACCTCTCCGCCCAAAGGCCTTGACTAAAGCAATTTTCCAAACCACTTTCAACTTCACACCTTGTAGCCTTTTCTCCCCGTGAAGCAGTCATCGCGGAAGGGTAGCGACTTTCACTGCCCTTTCTGACTTCCTGGCTAGGCATGGGTTGCTCACAAGGCCCCCCACTCTACTTCCCCGCACTCTTCCCTTCCTTCCCGCCAACTTCTTCTAGGATCTGTGGAATATTCTTGGGGGGAGGGGGGGGGATACCGGACGCGGGTTATACCGGCCTAATGTCGTGGCGGCACTCTTGGTGTCCGGGGGAAGGGGAGATGGGACGTGGGGAGGGGTGGGGGGAGCAAACTTTCTTGGCCGGCAGCCTTCTGGGCTCGCGCGGTCCTACGGGCCCTCTTTCATTTCTCTCAGTGCCTTTCGAGCTTTATTCTTCCTCTTTCGACAGATCACAAGCAAAAAGAGAGAGAGAGAGAGAAAACCCAACGACCCTTCTGCCCCCTTCAAACCGTGCCTCGAAACTCGACACAAGCGGCTGATTCAGAGGCGTCCGGCCGGCCACACAATCCCCACCCGGTCGAGCTCCCGCAGCTTTGGACAGCTGAACCGAAAAACCAAGCATTGTGAAAGTTCCAATTCGTTTTAATGACCATCCCTGAAAGAGGATAACTGTGAGTACCACCAGTATTTTAAGTTGTTTGTTCATAACTGAGCTTTCTGAGATTATTTCTTGCTTTGTATCATCGTAAGATTGCCACTTTTTTACCAGGTGTAATAAAGGCAACATTCATTTTGGATTGTTGCAACTGAGGTCTGGAAATCTGCGCTAGCCGTACGGTAAGATACCTTTTTTTTGCATGATTTGGTGCTGTATGTTGCAAGCCTTGATCATCATGTCAATAACCGATATGCTTGCGAGAACAGAAAGCCATTTATTTCGACCGCACCACGCCAGTCAATTCTGAACTGTATTTTCAGCGCACTATTTTGTATGCATAAACTCTGGCCACAAAGACAAAATTTACGGCTCAGAGGTGGCCAATTTTTATTGCAAAAGAAAAATGTAGCCCTGTAAAACATTATGCGTGTTTTGTGCGATTTTCAGGTTACAACTTCATCGCTCGTGTTGTGTGTCTGAAGTGATCAATTTCTTTTACATACTATATTCAAAACTCATGGTTAAGTTGAACTTTCTGGAACATAATTTTTAGTTGCGAGTGAATATTTAATATTGTAATTTGCCGTTATGAATGCGCGTTTGAAATGGTCTAAACAACGTGTAGCTTATTCACGTGTTTGATCTTCCTCCTGCGCTAATCCCGAGTAGTAGAAGTGTCATAAAATAGTCAGCAGGTGCAGTTTTACTATCAATTGTAGAAAACTAAAAGCGTCCGGAAAGAAGACCTGCCGATGCACCTATTCTTACTGCTAAATTTGATCATTTGCGGCAATAATAAAAAACTTTGAAATGCCAATATGGACCAATATGGACCAATATTGGAACCAATATATCCCAATATTGGACCAGTGGCGGTCCATTGATGGTATGCTGCTTGGGGACAGGCTTTATAGCCCTGAAATTCAATCTTTATTGGGCTTACTTGCGCCCGAAAAGAACTAAGCAACTCTGCGGCGTCGATAGCAACAAACGTGCTCGTCAGTCGTCGAACAAAGAATGCCAGTCACACTTGTCAACGCTCAATTTAAAGGTTGCACAGAAGAATCTAGATAACGTCAAAAACTGCTACCAGCACACCCTGAAACATTGTAGAAACATACGCAAGTGATCGGATTATTCGAGGCAGATCTCGGTGCATTGTTCGTGACAAAGAAAATGATAACGCTTGGTATCGCGATAACGAGAATGAACAAAAACGGGATACAGAATTGATATGCGTGCCAAAATCACTGAAGCTGCATGCCGGTGGCTTTTAAAAAACAATAGTTTTGAAGATTTCGCGGCATTACTCCCCATCAATAAACATCGCCTCGATGTTCCAAAATTAACAAAGCAACTTAAATAGAAACATTACAAAGTTTAAACACCACAGATACTTTAACGCGCGTAATAAGGCTTCAAACGAACAATATGTACGATTTCTGGGTGTGCGCGTCGCCATTGTGATGCTGACGTAACGTCGGGAATGACTTCATAGTCCAGTTGTCCGACGCGGCGAAGGATTTTGTATGGCCTAGAGTATCGACGCAGCAGCTTTTCACTTAGTCCAACAGCGGCGAATTGGAGTCCAAACCCACACTTGGTCTGCTGGATTGTACACTGCGTGGCGTCGATGTAAGTTGTATCGTCGGGTGTCGGTGAGCTGTTGGTCTTTAATACAAAGCCGTGCAAGTCGTCGGGCTTCCTCTCCACGCTGCAGGTAGGCGGCGAGGTCAATGTATTCTCCTTGGTTACGTGCGATAGCATTGCGTCGAGCGTCGTAGTGTGTCCCTGCTGTACACAAGCTTGAACGGGGTCGCTCTGGTAGTTTCGTGGACTGCCGTGTTATACGCGAAGATCACGTACGGCAAGATGGCATCCCAGATCTTGTGTTCACCGTCAACATACATGGCGATCATGTGCGCGGTCGTTTTGTTCAGGCGCTGCGTAAGGCCACTGGTCCGGGTACTGTATGCAGTTGTTCGTCGATGGCTTGTATGACTGTATTCCAAGATGAATTTCGTCACCTCTGCCGTAAACTTCGTTCCCCTGTCCGCGATGAGCACTTCTGGGGATCCGTGTCGTAAGCGAATTTGCTCGAAAAAAATTTGGCAACTTCTGCCGGGGTACCATTGGGCAGCGCTTTTGCTTCCGCGTAACGGGTAAGGTGTAGTCAGTGGCCACGATGATCTACTTGTTACCCATATACAAAGCTGGAAAGGGGCCGAGGAGATTCATCCCAATTAGTTGGAAGGGCAGGTCTGGGGGCGGAACGGAACCGGTTTAGTAGTCCTGTTAACCTGATCGACCGCGTCTTGCGTCGTTGGCACTCACGACACGTCTTCACAAAGTGGGCGACTTCGGCAGGCAGTGGCGATAAGTAGTACTTCTCCTTGATTCGACACAACGTGGGTGAAAACCCGAGATGGCCTCCTGTGGGCTCATCGTGCAACGCCTGGAGAATTTCCTACCGGAGCTTTTTAGGCACGACAAGCTGCGCGGTACTGTTGGGTGCGAAGTTCTTCTTAACGAGGCGGCCATTGCCTAACGCGAACGATGATAAACGTCGCCTTAACACAGCACAAGGGGAAGCGGTCTTGTCTTCTAAGTAATCGGCTGGCGCCTAAAGCTCAGGGTCTGATCGCTGTTGTTCTGCTAAACTGCTGGCGCATACCGGTCTCAAAAAGGTGTCTTCGTTTTCTTCTCTCTCCGGCGCATCACCGGGGGCTCGTGACAAGCGCTCTGCATTGGAGTGCTTGCGGCCTGACTTGTAGACGACTGTGATGTGTAATTCTTGAAGACGTAGGCTCCATCGGGCAAGGCGGCAGGAGGGGTCTTTCAAATTTACCAGCCAGTAGAGCGCGGAGTGATCTCTTACCACCTTGAATGGTCGGCCGTATATGTACGAGCGGAACTTTGTAGTGGCCCAGTTGATCGCAAGGCACTCCTTCTCGTCGGTGGAGTAATTCGCTTCGGCTTTCTAAAGCGACCTGCTAGCGTAGGCGATTACTTTTTCCTGTCCGACATTGTTCGGAATGAGAACGGCGCCTAGGCCCAGACTGCTCACTTCTGTATGTATCTCAATCTCGGCGTTTTCATCGAAGTGGCCTAGCACAGAAGACAGTACATGGCGCTTAAGTTCCTCGAAGCCTTCCGCATGCGGTGCTTCCCTTTGAAATGGCACGTCTGCCTTTGTAAGCTGGTCAAAGGTTCGGCGAGGCGCAAAAAGTTCTTAACGAATCGTCAGTAATATGCGCAGTCCGTGGAATCGGCGCACAGCTTTCATGTCCCCTGGCTGTGGAAAGTGTCCGATCGCAGCGGTTTTCTGTGGGTAGGGGCGAACTCCTTCCTTGCTGACAATGTGACCAGGAAACAGCATCTCGTTGTAGGCGAAGTGACGTTTCTCCACTTTCAACGCTAAACCTGAGGACTTGATTGCGTGAAGTACTGTTCGAAGCCTTCTCAGATAGTCTTCAAAGTTTGACGAGAACAAAACGACGTCGTCCAAGTATGGCAAACAAATCTGCCACTTTAAGCTCGCCAGGACAGTTTCCATTACCCGTTGAAATGTTGCTGGCGCGGAGCACAAGCTAAATGGCATTACCTTGAATTCGAAGAGGCCGTCCGGTTATAAGAACGCCGTCTTCTCGCGGTTTCTTTCGTCGACTTCAATTTGCCAGTACCCGCTCTTCAGGTCCATCGACGGGAAGTACTTAGCGTTACAGAGCCGGTCCAGAGTGTCGTCGATGCGGGGAAGCGGGTAGACACCCTTCTTAGTTACGCCATTTAAGCGGTGGTGATCAACGCAGAAGCGAGGTGTGCTGTCTTTCTCTTTCACCAAAACGACTGGTGCCGCCCAGGGGCGGTTGGATGGACGGATCACGTCATCACGCAGCATTTCCTCATTTTTATCGCGTATGGCCTTGCGTTCTCGCGGCGATATACGGTAATGACTTTGACGTAACGGTCGAGCGTTTTGGTCTGTGTTGATGCGATGCTTTGTCAACGTAGTTTGCCGCACCTTTTACGCTTAAGAAAAGCACTCGCTGTAGTTTTCAAGAAGAGTGCGAATCCAGTCTTGTCTGGGGGGAGCGCTGGGTTAATGTCGAAATTGCGCTGCTTGGATCGATTGGGTGCATTGCCATCAAGTTGCCTGGGGAAGGCAAAGACTACTCGGGTGTCCGCTAAGTCGTCAAGGGAAGCAATCTTCATGTCCTTGTTCAGGTGCCGGTATTCGTCGGTGAAGTTCGCGACATGCACATCAGCTTGTCCATGACGGAAACGGACCATGCCTCTTGCGATGCCAAGTCCTCTATCCAGCAACAACTGAGTGTTTCCTTCGACAACCCCTTCCATGATTTCGACTTTTGTTTTGAGCAGAGGGACGATGACGCTTTATCGGGGCGGTACGGTCAATTCTTTGTCGAGGATGTTGAGAGCGACGTGATGCGCCGGAGTTCTCGTAGCAGATATGGCGTTGTCTGTCGAGTCGATCGGAATCGGATGTCGATGATTGCTCGATGTTCGTTCAGAAAATCAGTGCTGTTAGACGACGAAGCTGTTAGGGTAGGTACGTCCATTTACTGTAACCCTTGCGGTGCATTGCCCCGACGGCGTAATAAGGTTACCACCAGCGGTTCGAATTAGTGGGCCGTCCCAAGTGGTCGTCCCTTTCTTGAGCTGAGCGACGAAGCTCCACTGATGACAGAGTAGTCGGCACTGGTATCCGCTAGGGCGGTAACTGTCCGTCCGTCGACAGCAACCTCAAGGTCGCTTGTTCGCGTCCTAGTATTGCAGGATCTCCGCTTCGTCTTGTGCTGAGGTCGCGGCGGGGGCACACCGTCGTAACGTCGCTAGACGGCGATGTCAGCTTGAAGTCTGGTCGTAATGTCGTCGACGTTGTCTTGTGGATCGGCGATTTAATGGCTGCGTCATCGTCACTCATTGTCGGCGATGGAGGATCTTCGTGTTTTCGCTGTGAATCAACCTCACATTCAAAGGCTGCTCTGTTTAGTTTCCCCTGAGCGGGCTTGGGGACGTTCCGCGCACACTCCCATCGTAGTTACGGCCTGCGACGCAAATCGGGCCCTGTACGACAATGGAGACCTGAACCGAGGGTTTGGTGGCGTAATGTCACCGCTACGCAGATAGTTGTCGATTTCTCGCAGTCGCTCACCTGGGCGTGGTCGCAGAGTGTCGAATACAAATCCACGGAGACCGGTTCGTCAGTACGGGTAGTGGCGTAGAAGGTGACCAGCCTCATCGCAGTGGAAGTATCATGGCCGATTGGTCGCTGTGTTCCAGGCGTCGCAATTCCTGGGGCTTGGGGGTCGTTGGTAGGCTTGGTGGGCGGGTGCCAAGGGGCGGTTTTCAGGAACAGGACGGTAGCGGCGAGGGCTTAGAAAGTCATCACGTCGGGGCGCAGGGCGACATAATGTAGTAGCGTAGTCCATCGCTGTTGCCTCTTGTGCTGGAAATGTCGCAGCCGTCGCTTAAGAAACACCCAGCACATGCTGGACTTCTGCACGGACGACATCGGCGAGCGTTGTCATCCGGGGTTGTGGCAATGTTAGCAGCAATCGGCGGAGCTCCTCTCGCACGATCTCCCGGATGAGGTCCCGAAGGTTCTCTCCGCTTGCAGATGCACTGGGGTAATGGCTTGCATAGTCCGGCTGAAGTGGTCGCTCGTAGTGGCGCATCCGGGTGTCCAACGTCTTCTCAATGGTGGATCCTTCATTTTAAAATTCGTCCAGTTTTCGGTTTGTTCCAGACAAGCCCTGCATAAAGCGACTCTTTAACGCATCGCAGTTAACATTTCACTCTCTCACCTTCAGTAATGTTAGGGTCGGCGCGGCGAAACAGATGCTTCATCGCTTCTGCGTAGACCAGGGCGGGCTTGCTTGGAAGTTGAAGTCTTGATTAGAGGAGGGCCTGAGCTCTTTCTTTTCGGACACAACTTGCAAAGGCCATCAAAAGCTCTGCTTTTAATATCTCCCAATCCTTTAAGGAAGTCTCGTGATTATCGAACCAAACTCGGACATGTCCTTGAAGTACCAAGTAGACTTGCCTGAGTTTCGCAGCGCCGTTCCAGCCGTTGAATTCTGCCACACGATCGAATCTTCTCTCAGCAGTCCTTGAAAGATGGGGGGCTCCCGGGGCTTTATGAAGACGACTGGTGCTGTTGACTTGGCCATTTCTAAAGCTGACGCCTTCCGGAGTCGACCGTGTTCGTGTTGTAGGCCTTGGAGTCGGCGGCTGTTCAATGACCTGTAGGCTGGTCTCCCAGGGCGACAGGCACAAGGCTGGGGTCTTCGCTTGAAGGATCAAAGGCAGCACGTCCACCAGATGTTACGAAGTGGTAACAAGGCCGTAGCCACCAAAAGAAGACACAGGCTTGATGGTACTGAAATTAGGTCTTCATTGGGCTGACTTGCGCCCGCAAAAGAACTAAGCTACTCGGCGGCGGGGAAAGCAAAAAACGGGCTCGCCGATCGTCGAACAAAAATTGCCCGTCACACTCGTCACGGCTCAATTTGAAGGCTGCTCAGGACAATCTAAATAACGTCGCAAACTGCTACTAGCACAACCTGGAACATTGTAGAAACATAGGCACGTGATCGGATTTTTGAGACAGATCTCGGTGCATCGTTCTCGGCAAAGAAAATGATAGCGCGTCGTATAGGGAAAACAAGCATGAAAAAACACAAATCCTGAATTGATACACGCGCAAGAATCACAGTGATAAGGCCGCATGCCTGCGGCTGTTAAACAATTTAGTTTTGAAGGTTTCGCGGCAATATGACCAATTTGTACTGTTGAAGCATGTCGGTTTTAAAATCTGTTTACATTCAACTAATTTATCTCGCCTTGCTGCTATATATTCTGAGTTTTCTAAAATCTCGCCGAAAATGCTGCATGTAGTCTCTCGACATTCCGATATTTTCTGCGCCAAGCTGAAGGTTGTGTTACATATCAAACCGAAATAGGGATCTACTTTTCTATATTTTGCCACATGAGTGTAAAAGCAATTCAATTAAATTTTTTGTAATTTTGAAAGTAATTTATTTACCTTTTGAGTAGCCGTTTTATTCCAACATGAACCTTAAGCCCCAGCACACTTCGGTACTTATATAGTATGACTGGAGCTGTTTTCAAGAAACAGACGGCTGAGCTTCTCGGTGATCGCTGGAAGGTAGTAGCAGAAAGAGTTTATATAAATAAAATTACAATCAGGGATTCATGTTTCTACATTTTATTCCACGCATAGCTAGAAGCCGCTTCATGGAATATCTGGCAAAAGCACGTGAAGTGAATTACATTTAAACGCATTTATTGCGTGGCTTCAGAAACCAAGTTTTGCCTATGCCCGTCCCTCAATTCTATGCAACTGGCATTCAAATTATTTCTAATATATGGGCACTTCAATTCCCCAATACACCACTACAGCACACGAGGCGTCATCATGCCGAATCGCCAAGAAAAAAATTAAATGTCATTATATGTTAATCAAGATTTAAATACAATTTTTATATATGCAAGCCTGTTCCCACCGAATTCATGAAATATAAAATGGGCTACAGCTGGAGGCCCCGAGTGGTATACAGGTGGTATACCACTCGGCGGTATTGCTTATCCCGGATAAATGAGCTGACGTTTGCAAATATCAACGACCTGTTCAATCAATACATGACATCAGCACTCAATGTGCGGAAATCGTCTGAATTTAGCTGTCTATTTTGCTCAAGTTGCAGAAAGAGCTTCACTGCAGTTATTTATGTAATACAAGTGAGGTTGCTGGACGTTTGCTGCTGAAAGAGATATCCACGCCTGTGCTGATGCTACCAAATAAAGTCCACGTTTTAGCCGATGGTGTACCTGGGATCGCATTAGTTTATACCGGGGCCACCATGTCCGTAATGAGTGCTGCTTTTAAGCGTCGCCTCAGAAGAAAAGACTTATTTAAGGCGGATAAAAGTGTTTAGTTTTGTGGTGCGAGTGGCGAACCATTGCTTGCTATGGAAGTGTGCAGTGTTAAAGTTTCTTTGGGAGGTGAAGTATTCAGTGCGGAAATTGCATTGTTCGTCCGATCATCGCGTGATGTTTCCCTTGCTCTCTACGTTTTGAAGATAAATGGCGCCAATTTCGACTGCGAAACTGGTGAGCTTACGTCGGCCAACAACTCACCCCTGGTCTGATGGAAGACTCGTCAGTGACGTTTGTGTGCTTTGGGTTTCTGAGGACACAGTTGTGCCTTCATTGCCGTCTGTATATATATACAGGTTTCCCGCCGTGATGCCACCCTTTACATGTCTGGAGGGACACTAGAACCGTTGCACCTAACCTGCATCAAGAAAAATGTGTTGATTCTTCAGGCCATGGTGTCTATTGCCAAATGGCGCACTGTAACCTGGCCAGTGAATTGCTTTACCGAACCTGTCGTTCTTCCCACTGGTCTGAAACTTGCACCCAGCAGTAACGACCCACTGAAGCCATAGGGAAAGCAGTAACTGATGTCCAAGATGTATCGCGATTGCTTCGTGTCATTGACCCCTCGCTCTCAACGAAGGACCGCGTGTATTGCTGGTCATTCCACGGCGACACTCCTCCTTGTTTGACTTTTGTCAACCAGGCGGCCAATCTTTATTACCTGCTTTACGTATCCTACGCAGGATCGACACTGGCGCCTCGTATCCGATTCGACAAAAGCCTTGCCGAGTGTCACCATCTAAAGGAAATATGATAAATTTGCAAGCAAAGGAATTGGTAACGAAGAGTGTTATCTTATAGCCGTCGAATCCTTCGGCACTCCTCGTGAGTCTTGTCAGGAAGAAGGATGGCACATGGCGTTTTTGCTTTAACTACCGTCGTCTAATTGTGGTCCCCAGGAAAGACATGCATCCTCTTCCCCGCACAGACGATGGCACTGACAGTTTTTGTTTGCGTCCCACGTTTTCACCATTGACTTTAGATGTGGCTATTGGGAAATACCTGTCCATCCGGCAGACACAGGGAAAACTATTACACGCGACGGCTTTTACGAATTCAATGTGACGCCATTCGGCCTCTGCAATGCTCCCGCCACCTTCGAATAATACTCCGCGGTATAAATGGGAGGTGCGCATATGTTACTTACACAATGCGATTTTCTGGAAGACGTTCAGCGAGCACAATAACCGTTTAGCTCTTGTACTAGACTGTGCGCGCAAAGCTGGTTTCATGCTGAACTCGAAATGTCGTTTTCGAGCATGCGAAGCGCTATTTCTTAGACATCTCGTCGATAAAGACGGCGTAAGACCTGACCCCGCAAAGACAGTAGTTGCCTCTTTCAAGCCACTCCAGTCCGCCAAAGATTTATGGCGTTTCCTGGGTTCGGGTTCGTCCATTTGCCTTTTTATACACCGCTTTGATGATGTCGCACACCCCCTGAGAAGCTTCCTTTCTAAAGAGTTAGCTTTTGAGTGCGACTTCACCTTCCGCCGCCTGAAATTTTTCCTCACGTCGCAACCTGTGTTCCGTAACATCGATCCTTGACCGCCCATAGAAGTCCGTACCGATGCAAGTGGTGTTGCAAGTGGCGCGGTTCTTGTCCAGCGCGGCGATAGCAAAGAGCACGCAGTGTCGTACGCGGCTTGCAGCTTTAGTAAGCCGGAGCGCAGTTATACTGTCCGGGAACAGGAATGCCTCAGTGTCGTTTTCTCCACACAATGCTTTTGCTCGTATCTTTATGGACGCCCGTTAACCTTTGCCATAGAACGCCATGCCCTCTACTGGTTAGTTAATCTCAAGGACCTGTGTGTCCGCCTTGCACGATGAGCCCTACGGTTAAAAAAAGTATAACGTTACAGTAACATACAAAACTGGTCATAAGCACATTGAAACAATGTATTTCGCGCGTTGCTCTCCTATGACGAAATCTGACAACGATAATTTCGACAACTGCTTCGCATCGGTATCACCGGCTCTTCCGACGCGAAACGCAGGAACGGGCGCCAAAGAGCTGGGCTCTAAAAAAAAAAAAGAAAGCTGTTCAGCACGCCAATTGGCCACATCAGGGCAGCGTGAGGAAGTACATGTCCGGACAAATTCTAGGGACAGTAAGTAACCGAAGGGCGTCTTGCATTATTCTTTTGTTGCGCATACGACAGAAACGAATCCTTTGACTCCAAAGAATGCCTCAGTGGCAGCCAGTTCTGCATTTTACCGTGGTTAGCGCGAGTGATTGCCGTTCTATGCTTGTTATGAAAGCAGGTGATGCTGGTAGTGAATAAATAGATAAGTAAATAAATATATAGAAAGTACACTGGATTCGCAATGCAGCAAAGACGTACATCTAACCAATGAAGAGTACAGAGGAGATTCAAAGGGGAAGGGTCGAGAAGGAGCGGTCTAACGCGTTCACGAAACTAACCCGCTTCTACTGGCGACGCTGCCTCATAACTGTCTCCTACCCTCCCCTCTCCAGTTTATTTCCCCCCAAATTTAGCCTGAATGCATTGCGGCAGCTGCGTGGTGCTTACCCTTTTGGTAGGTATTTCACACCTATTTCGCAAAGCCGACTCTCCTCTCTAAGGTTAAATGAAATTGGCCATCGCCCTTTTCTCAGCTCACTAAGTTACCAACGTCAGTTTCTATGGTTAGAAAAGCCCAAACTAAAAAAAAAAAGAAAAAAGAAAATGATTACTTTTGGTTGAAACCGACTTTATTGCAATTTTATTATGTGCAATAACGTTTGATAAAAGTAGTTCTGCACCAGAGAGCTCGCAAGAATATCCTACTATAAATGCTATAACTTCAAAAGTGATAACAGCTCAAAAGATGGGTATGAAAGGAAAAACGATACAGGTGTCGATTTCAGCCAGAGTTCATGACGAAACCACCAAAGATGTATACTTCGTCTCACAAAATGTTTTTAGTACTGCGAAAGGCCGGGGCGCCATGGACCAAGAGCACTTGGACACTTGCGCGCGAGCGAGGCGAACGCGTTTCCCTTTTTTTGTACTTTGTAACTAATGTACAAAGCTCCCCCTGTAATTTCTTGCTATAGCTCCCCTCTGCACTTCCCCTCGCTTTCCTCTCCCCATCATTTTGCTTTCCCGCCGGCTGCAGCTTGGGCGCTTCAGATTTTAGATAGCAGTTGAAGCGGCCGGCAGCACTCTTTTCCTTCCTTTTGTTTGAATAACCACTATCCACACCACCTATAATAGGCAATTGTGCTCCCACTGTAGCCCTTGCCGATTCGAGGGGTGTGTCGGAGCACAATTACCTATTACAGTGCGCATTTGAATGGGCCAGGGAGCCCCTGCCTTTAGCAGCGGTGCAAATCTCTTGTGAGTCAAAGTATAGTATGCAAGGGCCACATAAACATCTTCCATCATATCGCACCTTTCCATTTTTGGTATCCACTTGAGCTATCGTGAACATATGTCGACGATGTATCATCAACTCGCTCAAGCTTCCACTCTATCCAGAACAGTGAACAATAAAACGAGGTGGTACTTTTCATTTATGTTACGCACATTCGGTCATGGCCGAATCGAGCGGCGGCGGTCCGCGTCGCCGCTCAAGTTCAGCCGTGGTAAGGCAAGCTAGCACCCAGCAGTCCTGCTATCCGCTGTAGTCAAGCTAAGAACAGGTGAACGCTTTCCCCTGCGCACGGCGGGGAGAAGAATGGGGCTTTGAAAACCCACCGTCCAACAAAAGAAAGCTTCTCTACAAAGCAAAGGTTGGGTCCCTCGGCCAACTGAGGGCAAGGCCGATAGGCACTTTCTTAGTCCTGAATCAGTGGCGTAGCCTGGTGGCAGAATTTGAACTAATTCCAAGATGGCCACCGTGGGACCCCCGCCCACGACCGGCTTTATTCCCCGCTAGCGACCTGCGAGCTCTATTCGCTTCCACATTGAGGAAAAGAAAAGACACAAAATATTAATAAGAGAGAGAGAGTTGTTGGGCGAGTCGGTCACTCATGATAAAAGGGGGGTACTGTGCACAAAAAGATAAGGACCAGAAGAGAACACCACAAGTGCCGTGTGGTGTTCACCTTTGCTCTTTGTCTTTTTGTGCGCTGCCCCCCTTTTATCATGTCTGACAATATATGAAACCGCGCTTGTATCAGTGTCGTGTAGGCGTGCCTGTGTGGTCTAGGGCGCTTCCGTCTAGCAGCACAAGGGTCGTCTGTTCGAATCCCAACCTAACTGCTTCGCTTTTTTTTTCTTTAAGCGGACATAATTTACCCACAAAATGTCCATTATTTGAGACATGCAGATACCCTTATTTCTCATTACATGTGATATTTCAATCCAAATCGATAGTAAGTGACGTCATCTGTCCACGTGTTTCGTGGATTTCGGGAGAAGCCTACGAAGGTACGACGCCGAATTTTACTCTGAATAGGAGGCTTAAAGCTCTCGCGTTGGAACAGATTTTGTAGTAGAATAAATACAAGCTGAAGAGGTCAAACATTCAGACTCAAAAAGATTACTGTCAGTGTATACTCCAGGAAGGTAACTACTGCGGGAAAGCTCAGATGCAGCTACATTCGAAATAGCTTGTGCATGAGCCTTGTTCATGGCAAGCCGCAAATTGGTGGCGTGTTTCACAAATGGAATTATGCAAAAAGTCCTCACGATAAGAGACAGAAATGAGAGCAAGATGCCTTACTAAATTCTACTGCTGATTGCCAAAAAGCGTGACGAAACCACTTATGAAGAACATGGACGGAGACTCCTCTTTTGATTGCACGGTTTGGAAACTTATTTGTGCTTCTGCTACATGTGTGTTGTCTTTGCTTCGTTTTGGTGCTTGCTCGTAGTAACACTGGAGTGTATTGCTTTTGCTCTGCAAGGCCCTCCTTATTGATCTCCAAAGCCTACAGTATATGCTTGAATTTGAGGCAGCACATATCGTTCCTTCGCGCATCGCCAGGGTTTTGCACTTGGTCCGATCGGCCCCGCGAACGGTCAGGATACTGTTATGATTTTGTGCAACATAACGAACAGAATACACAAAAATTATAGCAGGTAGAGCTCTAAAAACTTCAGTATCGAAAAGGCCAGGACAATCTTACTTTATTGGGCTCCGGAACGAACAGGTAACCAAAAATAGGGCAGGTGCAATTCCTGAACTTCTCAGTATGTGGAATTCACGGTGTGCGGCAGTTTTTCAAGCAAAATTGATTTTGTGAGCTAGTGGATCTTCTGATGTGAAGATACTGTGTTGGGGCAATAAAAAGGCGGGCTGTGTAGCTCACTTTCCCCCCGTCCCTTATTTCGCATTGTGTATTCCTTGTCCCTCAAGTACATCGAAATATTGACGAAGCGTTGAGAAGGCA
>JAJIZL010029454.1:35279-47758 GCA_023969395.1 Amblyomma maculatum
GTGGTGGGGGTGGTGGTGGTGGTGGTGGTGGTGGTGGTGGCGGTGGTGGTGGTGGTGGTGGTGGTTTCGTTACGGAAACGTTCTCATTTTTTGTGAATTCCTGAAATATCCTGGCTTCCGCTGGACCAGCGCATGCGTCAAGACGTGCTCTTTTTCCCTTCAAAGGCGCGAAATTGAACAGGCACCTTGTTTCTGAATTTTCTGTAAGATACCCTACACGCACCTTTAGAATAAAAGCGAACTATGAGGAAACTAAAAAGGAGCAAAGTTTTTACATTTCACTGTACACAGATAAATCACAGCCAAAAAAGTCGCTTGCTGAAGAAGAAATATTATGCCTTTGATAGCAGAAACTGTTGCAATTTATTGTGTTGCCCTTCTGTTCTCGACTGCGTGATATATTAAATTTAGCTTAATCTGAGCGCATGGGAAAATGGTATGACAGTCTTAACCTTTAAGTCTTCTACGCCACCTGTGTTTCTTTTATGCTACAGCAGTGAAGCCTCACTGTAAGAGCATTCCGGCGCACGCTGTAATTTCGCGTTGTGGTCTCATAGGCAATGACATAAATATTTGCTAATTGCTTACTTTGTGACTAACAATGTAATAGTAGATAACATCTCCAAATTAGCAGAGGGTAGCCAGTAAGTTAGCTCGTCAGATGAAAAAGCCTGTGGTCTTGCGGGCATGGCCTAGTCTTGCAGCCGCGGTTGACTGTGTGGAGAAGTATATAGAGAACTCAGTCTATCAGCCTGGAAAGAACAAAAATGAATCGTGTGCGCACGATGACAGAAGACAATCTCTCAGAAAGAAACTGTAGCCATTGAAGTGCAATACGAAACGAAGTGTATCGGCTGGTGCACAAGATTGCCACGGGCATCAATGACAAAATAGGTGGCCGAGTGTTCTCGGGACTTTATTTCTGCTGTTTCTTGCACGCCGCAATGTACCGTGTTTCGTCGTGTCTAGGCATTTTTTTTATTCTTAAGCAATACCCGTAATTTGAAGGCGAAAAGTGTTCCTCCAACGTATGTCAACCTGAAAAAAAACGCAAATTGATAACTCGAACAGATGTTAAACGCAAATATTTATTCCCCACTTACCTGCTCTTCTCATTCGTCATAGTCTAGGATGAACCTGTCGTCACTATAGTACACATGTAGCGCAATTGGTTTATTCCAGGAGATTCGTTCGACACGCAGCGTATTGTACGCAGCGTGTGATCCACCGTTCAGGAAAGTCACTCTAGGACGCAAACATTCGGCCCGTTGCTCATAGCAGAGCGCGCTTCTGGTTACTGCTTAACGTAGCTCACGTGTTACAGTAAGCTAGTACATTTTAAACCTCCGTAGCGTCTCCCTAAAAGACTTGGTGATGCAGCCGGTGGGAAGATTAGCTAATGCCATACGTCCAGGTGTAACGGCGACGTTCATAGTACCGTTTGCGAGCACAACATTCACTACGCCAGTCATGTTCGGAACGTAGGAATCGAGGACGGGGAGGGAGCTGCTGAAGAGAGCACCTGCGCACTATTTCCACATATCACACGAATTGCTCAAATTTCTAAAAATGGCAGTTGGACGCAAAATTCGCGACATAATACTTGCTGCCTGCTTCCACGCACCCTTTATATCCACAGCGCAGGTTGTTAGTAGAGGACCAAGCGCCGTAACACAGAAATACTTACATTAAATCCATTTCAGAAGCCCTTCGTTAAGTCACTTTCTCAGGCACTTCAAAGGCTCGAACGGCTATAGTGCTTTCCATGACAGAAGTTTTCGGTACACCATTTTCAAGACATTTTTTCAATATCAATGAGTGCAGATTGTGTACTGGGTTTTACATTTCGCCCGAAGTAGGAGTCTCGTACATCTAGTTTAAATATATATTGTACATAGGCGTGCGCTTAATTAAGGTCATCCTTAAGGTTATAACGCGATATCAGGCTTTTGTCTCTTTGGGTGAGCATGCATTCAAAAGACTATAAATTCATTGTTGGAAAGGCAATGAAGACATTTTGGCAAGTTGAAATCAGCGTTCGCTGTGTGGAATATCCAATGCTCCTTTGTTTTTTGTGCTATTGTATGTAATGTAAAAATGACCTTCGAAGTTGAATCGAATCCCTTTATTTGCGGCCTAAAAATTTCCAGACGGTTCAGTTCAGTTCAGTCGTTCAGTCAAGTTCCAGTTCAAGTTCAAGTTTATTTCCTTTTAACAAGAAAAGGAGGGGCCAGAACTAAAAGCTGTAAAGACAGCTTGACGGGGTCTTGGCCCCCTTACAAGGTTGACAGAGCAGCAGGCAGGAGAAAAAATTAATTCACATATTTATAGCTAATCATCATCATCATCATCATCAGCCTTGTTATACCCACTGCAGGGCGAAGGCCTCTCCCATATTTCTCCACTTAACCCGGTTCTGTGCTAGCTGCATCCACTTGACCCCTGCGAACTTCTTAATCTCATCCGCCCACCTAACTTTCTGCCGCCCCCTGCTACGCTTTCCTTCCCTTGGAATCCAGTTTGTTACCCTCAGCGACCATCGGTTATCCTCTCTTCGCACTACATGTCCTGCCCATGTACATTTCTTTTTCTTAATTTCTACTAGAATGTCGGTAACTTGAGTTATTTCTCTGACCCACTCTGCACGCTTTCTATCTCTTAATGTTACCCCTACCATTTTTCGTTCCATAGCCCTCTGGGTTGTCCTCAACTTAAGTAGAACTCTCTTGGTTAGCCTCCACGTTTCAGCCCCATAGGTGAGTAGCTAAACACGTTTATACAAATAAAAAACGGGTAAAACGTTGCACTGTTCCTTCTGTACGAACGAAGGAACGTTATAAAATACAACACAAAGACACAAGGAAAGAAGTGGGAAAGCACTGCCGATACAGAAAACTTTACCAGGTAAATTATAATATTGTTGCAGTCATGAAGAAGATGAAGCTGATAGCACAAGCCAAGAACAAAGACGTTGGAAAACGGCTCTCGTGCCGGACGTGCAGCCGTTGACCTGCTGAGCTCCCTACCCGTTCAACCTGTTGTTCAGCGCTCCGACGTCAAACCTCTGCAGTAACAAATTGGGGGTCAGGTGCTGGGTACGATTACCTTCAAGACGCATCCTCAACCGCTGGAGCTTCGTCGGAGCCATCGGATCCGTCGCCTCGCTGGTCTGCCGCCCTTTTCAGTAAGAATGCAGCAGACTACCGAGCAGTACCGAACATCAACACAGTACCCTCTGCCCCCGTCTGGCGATGTGCCGCCGACAACCACGCATGCGACGCTACCGTTTCGTGAGCCTCGTACCTATGCCGGTCAAGCAGGCGAAGATGATAACTGGCCTGCCCATTATGTATGCGTGAGCCGCTATAACCGCTGGAATTCGGTGGCTAATCTAGCGAATGTTGTCTTCTTGACGCAAACTGCCTTGATGTGGTAAGATAACCACTAGGACTCCCTAACCATTTGGGACAGTTTTGTCGAGGCATTCAAGCGATGTTTTCGCGACTTTATTTTATTTATTCGATCATACTGCAGACCCAGTGAAGGGTCCTGGCAGGAGGGGCAACAATTCCAAAAGAAAACCAAAAGCATAAAGTGCAAAAACATGAACATAAAATTTACACAAGTACAAGCAAGAAGTAGAAAAACAGCAAATCCATGCACGCCCTGTTCTAAAGAATCGCAGTCCTGAAGTGATGGTAATGGCAGGTTATTCCATTCTGTTACGGTTTATAAACCTGATTTATAAACGACGTCGAAATTGTATTCTTAAAGGCGTAGAATCCAGCGGCCAAGTCGGCCTGTCAAATGTTTCAGTGAAGACAACCAGCAAAGAGCATGGTGATCGGTCACAACTGTGAAGTGCCGACCATGGAGGTAAGGGCGAAACCTTTGAACAGCCCAGACGACGGCAAGACATTCCGGCTCGGTAATGGTGTCGTTTTTCTCAGCTGGAGTCAAGGTCCGACTGGAGAAGGCAATGAATTGCTCACGCGAAGTTGCATCGCGCTGCCGAAGGACAGCGCCAAGACCATGACCACTGGCATCAGTGTGCAGGATGGTAGGAGCGCTGTCGCTGAAGTGACGAAGAACGGGATCTGGTGTGAGGGCGTGCTTTAGGTTGTTAAAAGTAATGTTGCACTGTTCAGCCCACACGAAAGGGCTGCGCGCTTTAAGTAGTTCATGAAGTGGCGCAGCAATAGTTGCAAAATGCCTTATGAAACGCCGAAAATATGACGCCAGGCCGAGGAAACTGCGCAAATCTGCAGTCCGTTGCGGACGAGGAAAGTTCAAGATCGCGCTGACTTTATCTGGGTCTGGACGAATGCCGTCACGGCTAACCAGTTGTGCCAATATTTTAATTTCCTTCTGTGCAAAGTGGCACTTCTTGGTGTTGAGCTGAAGGCCCGCTGAAGAAAGACACGTCGGGACTTCATTCAGGCGCGTGAGATGGCCGTTATTGTCGCCGAAAAGATAACAATGTCGTCCAAGTAACATAAACAGGTTCTCTATTTTAGGCCACGAAGTACCGCACCAATCATTCTTCCAAATGTCGCTGGTGCGTTACACAGGCCGAAGAGCATAACATTGAACTCGTGAAGTCCATCGGGAATTGTGAAAGCGGTTTTTTCTTTGTCGCCCTCATGCATAGGTATTTGCCAATAACCTGAGCAGAGGTCCAAGGTCGAGAAATATTCGGCGCCTTGGAGAGAGTCAAGAGCTTCATCAATTCGCGGCATCGGGTAGACATCTTTGCGGGTAATTTTGTTGAGTGTCTGATAACACAAAATCATACTGCTCTTTCCTTCTTTTTAACTAATGCTACTGAGGAGGCCCATGGGTTTGTTCATGGTCGAATAATATCGCGACGGAGCATGTCATTCACATTTTCGTCGATTACTTTTCGTTCCGAGAGAGAAACCCGATAAGGTCGTCGGTATACAATCGAGTTACCTTCAGTATTAATGCGGTGGTGTGCAACACTAGCCCGTCCCAGTGGTGGGCAAGTGGCATCAAAAATGGCTTGATGGGCTTGAAGCAATTCCAGCAATTCTAGGCGTTGGTGCGGCATGAGGTCCGGATTGATTGTCTTTGACAGCATGGGAAGAGAGATGTGCAATGAATCACGTTGCTGAGGTAGCGGGGCGGTAAGCAACATCATGAATATAGGGTGAGCATCCACTATGCATGGCAGGGAAGTTCCTTTAGTCAGTACGAGGGATTCACGAGATGTGTTCGTGGCAGCTACCATCACTGAGCCGCTGCGGAATCGTACAAGGCTTGATCTGAAGGCGATTCCACGTGCAAGATGACGATGTGATGGTGCGATGAGTACATCCCCGTCAGTGATGTGTTCAGAAACAACGGTAACAAGTTTTTCGCACTGTGGAGGCAATGCAGTATCAGCTGCCGCAATGAGGGAATGATGTCCTTCATAAATGTCAGATGAAAAATCACTGTCTGTCATATTGATACGAGGCAAGGTAAGGCCAAACGATTAGTCCAAGATGACTCCGCACACAGCACACAGAAACACAACAGCATTGTTGTTGTTGTTGTTGTTCTCCTCTAATTTTAGGATAGAGTGTGTCTCTATTTCGTTTTACCTGTCCCGTCCTTTGTCCCTGTCATTCACCTCTGATTTCTTCAACCGCTCTTTCACTATGCGTTATTTCCGTCACACCAGTTCAGGTGTTTTGGATGATGATGATGATGACCTGAGACAAAATGACACATTTTCGGATATCAGATAGCAGATACTGGAGCTGGCAAACATCTTTTCCTTCGTTTTTGATATCTAATTATTTGGCTGGTTTGGACGATAGTACGCACCGGGACGGTGCTTTTCAGCCGGCGGGGTAGTCCTACATTAGGCGGTGCATGCACTCGTACATGCATAAAGACGGAAGAAGAAGCTCGTGAGTTCTGGTGAAGACGATGTGCGAGCACGTCGTCTTCAGTGGTTCTCTTACCACTTCAAGGCAGTTTGCGTCAAGAAGACAACATTCGCTAGATTAGCCACTGAATTCCAGCGGTTATAGCGGCTCACACGTACATAATGGGCGGGCCAGTTATCAACATCTTCCCCTGCTTTACCGGCATAGGTACGAGGCCCACGAAACGGTAGCGTCGCATGCGTGGTGGTCGGCGGCACATCGCCAGACGGGGACAGAGGGTCCCGTCTTGATGTTCGGTACTCTCGGTAGTCTGCTGCATTCTTACTGAAAAGGGCGGGAGACCAGCGAGGCGACGGATCCGATGGCTCCGACGAAGCCCCAGCGGTTGAGGATGCGTCTTGAAGGTAATCGTACCCAGCACCTGACCACCAATTTGTTACTGCAGAGGTTTGACGTCGAAGCGCTGAACAACAGGTTGGACGGGTAGGGAGCTCAGCAGGTCAACGGCTGCATGTCCGGCACGAGAGCCTTTTTCCAACGTCTTTGTTCTTGGCTTGTGCTGTAAGCTTCATCTTCTTCATGACTGCAACAATATTACAAATTACCTGGTAAAGAAATTATATTACAGGAATTTTGTTACTGTAATTGAATTACTGTCATGGCTGGAAAACACCAGGGATAGCTCCTTCATGACCTTTCCCCAGGTTGTTACGAAGGACTGTAGGTTTTACACTCCGCTCGAATGGCGCCATCCACTGCGAAGACCACGTTCGCCACAAAAGTTTGCGACAAGGCATAAGTTAACATGTTTTTTACATTCAAGGTGTCGCACCAACGACCATGTTCAGCCCTTTCGTATTGATCTAAACCAAATTTCCGGATCTTCTCCCTTTGCTCCACTGAAAATTGGCGACTGTCGAGGCAGCAGCAAGATCAGCAGAACGGATTATTTTTTTTATCTGGTCCATTGTTGTTGAGGAGTGTTTATGGGGTCAAGTGAGATCCGAAAGTAACCCGTGATCAGGAGGTAGCGCTTCGATTCGGCTGCGGACTTGGTGGGCTGTGCGAAGATCTACTAGGGACATAGGAAAAGGGTTGCTGCCTAGGCTTGTAGGAGGAGTTCTAACCATGAAGGCCAGCACTTCTACCAGATATTACGTGGTGGTAAAATTGTCATGGGCGACAAACGAACCGACACGTGGAGCACTAGAATCGATTCTTTATGATTCTGAATTGCACCCGCAAAAGAACTAAGAAACAATTGCGGCATCGATATCAGTATGAGTTCTCGGCTGCCGGTTGACAGCGAATACTCCATGCATTTTTCAGGGTCATTGTATTACACAAAATCGGTGCCGATTATTCAGTAATGAGCTATGCTCTTGCCAGAGAATTGAAGAAAGTTTTGAAGCACTGGTCTGGCCCAAGCATTCGCACGGCAGGTAGTCACTTGATTACCCCTTCTCCCAAGTAAATAGTGTGGGGTGGCATCAGTTGGTTTTTGTATGTCCATGAATTCTGGTACTTCCTGACTATTCAAAGAACTTGATTCTTGACCCAGACATCCTGCAGACCAACGGTGCGTTCATTGATCTTAAAGAAGTGCGGGTGACGTTCTGGATTAAACGGGGCCTGGCGTGCGATGAAAATGAACGTCCGGCACTCAATATTTTGCGCATATTCGACGATAATGTGAGGGCGCCAGCATGGACCAGTGCGCTAGTTCTTCTCAGGCATCCATCTTAAAGCAGCGCTGAACACAAGACAAAAAAACAGGAGACGACACAAGTGCTTTCTAAAAACTCAATGTTTATTCTATGAATAAAAATTCATTTGTTAGAAAGCGCTTTTGTCGTCTCCTATTCTTTTGTCCTATGTGTCGCGCTGCTTTAAGATGAATCCGATCCAACTCGCCCAGTTTTCTATACTCGTATACTTCTGAGGCATGACGTATTTCACGACTACGAGGGCATCACAGATGTGCTACCTCGCTGCAGCTCGATAAGGAGATATGCGTCGCTCGAGGACTCGTTCAACTCCATAACGGTTGCACTACTGTCCACCTGACGAATTTCGCCAAAGAGATGCGGCACCTCTCCAAGGGCACGGCTGTTGCCCTCCTTTAAAAGTTTACTGATTAGCCTCATTTATGCGCCGCGTGACTAGCCCTCAAAAAGAGGCCGTGCACTGCGCTGCCCTTCGAACCAGGAAAATTACCCCGGATGTGACGCCCGATCAGAGGAATCTTCTCTCGCCTCTTGCAACCGATTTCGCCATCTAACGAGCTAGCTCGCATGCAAGTACTACTGATCCCAAAGCATGTTTGCCTAAGGCACGTGAAGCCATCAAAACGTAAGTGGATAAAATGCTTGCCGACAATGTGTTCCAGACCTCGATAAGCCTATGGGCGTCTGCAGTGGTCTTTGTCGAAATAAAGATTGCGCTTTCTTATTCTCCGTCGATTACCGGAAACTAATAACGTGACCAAAAAGGACGTGTATCCGCTCCCCAGGATTGATGATGCCTTCGGTCGACTATACAGCGTGAGGTACTTCTCACTAGACCTCAAAAGCGGATACTGGCAGATAGAGGGGATCAGAGAGATCTAGAAAACACTGCATTCATGTCGCCCAATTGACTATGGGAGTTTAAGATGCTCCAGTTTAGTCTTTGCTCTGTACCGGCCACGTGCTAACGTATGATGGACATTGCTGTTTCAGATATGACTTGGTAGTCGTGCTTGGATGATGTCATTTTCTCGCCTGTTCTCGAGCAACAGCTAGACTGTCGGCGCATTGTGCTTCTAGCACTGAAATGAGCAGAATTAACGCTAAAGCCGGAGAAACGTCATTTCGTTCTCAAACATTGTCGCTTTCGCGGCCATGTTGTCAGTGCACAAGGTGTTCTTCGTGGTGCCGACAAGACTGCAGCAGTCTTAAGGTTTCAACGCCCCACGGAAATAAGGCACTTAGGCGATTTTTCGGTCTTTGATGCTTCATCTAGGATTTCTGCAAGATAGCTGTCAAGCGCGCCTTTGTATTGCGCTGCACTCGAAATAGCTGACTATTTACCCTTTATTGAGGCCCTTACCCAATCCCATATAGCTGACTTTCAACGGAACGACTCCGAGCTAACTGATAATCGGTAACTGATTTGTTACAACTTGGAACCTATTCGAAGCATTTAACATAAAAACATGTTTGCTCCAATTATTACATGGCCTTTAATTTGCTCCAATGTGGTTGTATGTTTTGGAACAGTGTTATATGCCAAAGACGCGGTATTTAAATTTACGTTTAGAAGGAGTATTTGTCACTTTGTGTCTTATGCCCAGCTGCCTACTTTTTCGGATTCATTGTAACCCTCGTCAAACATATATTTGCCCGTAGATTAGGAGAAATCGCTTTCTGCAGGTTCGAAAAAATGCTACAACAATCAGGTATTTGAAAAGCTTAATGTTCCAAATAAAAGTTGCATCTGTATCGGATACATTCGCCCGTAGATGTAGAGAAATAGCTGCCTGTAGGTTCGAAACATTGATACAACAGTCAGGTATTTGAAAAGCTTAATGTTGCAAACAAACGTTACATCTGTATTGGATGTATACCGCCCTCTTTATATGGACCGTTCTTGAGAATGGTTTTCCCTGAATTTTAATGTTCCTATACATGCATATGAAGCAAGGTGTGTTTCATTTTATTTTCCTGTTTTTTTACTGCAGAAAGAGGTGCACTAAAATAGCTTCTTTCTTGTGTCAACATTTCTTTACAGTCTTGGAGTACTTGTCTTCACGATAGTATATTAGGACAAGGCGACACAGCACACTTTTCTGTTGGGACAGATCCAACGCTTATTTGTGCTGGTGAAGCACTGCCCTTCGGCTACACATTTTCCTCCATTACGTTTGCAGCCATTGAGTCCCACTGCGTAGAAAAATAGAACAAAATTATTGACTATATGCGTTTGGTTTTGTAGACATTTGGCGTGTTGCAGAAACGTAAAGGATGCATGCCACAATACAACGTATTTCACAGACTGTTTTCTAGGCAGAAACAATTTAAAAAAAAAAATGAAGCATGCTGCTTTTCATAATACTGTGACAAAAGCTGCTATAAACAGATGTGTTTCCTGTGATTTGTGGACACTTAATATAAAAGAAGTTACGCTGTGTTTTAAGGCAGAAACGATGTATTCAGGAGCATAAATGCTGCATTACATGATATGTTATGAGCATGATGTATAGGAATGGGTCTTTTGAAGTTCTATTTGCTATTGTGTTTAAAATAATGAAACCTGTAATTTATAGCAGTGAACCAGCAGAAATCATGTTGTTTGTACACTCTAGCGTTTTTTTATTTTTGTGAGGCCAAGTGAAGGCATAAGGGAGATTGGATAATTAAGGTTATGGTCGGTGCGAGTTGGCATTTATTATAGTGGAATAGGGTGCGGGAAAACGGGACGCACGAACAAAGACACAACCCAAGCTTTCTTTCTCCTTATCTCAACTTAAGCATTCCTTCCATCATTGTGTCCATTATTACCATGTGCGTGCGTGCGTGAGCGCGCATGTCTGTGTGTGTGTGTGTGTGCGTGCGAGGCTTGAATTTTAATTTTACACGCCAGGTACAGTATTTGCCCTCCTGACTTGACTCAACAGCGCTTGTGTTGTTTACGTACTCCTTCCGTGCTTTTCGTCTTGCTGCGGTGTTCTTCACAATGAAGGAGATTGCCGGCGGGAAATGTTTGCTTAGACATATGAAAATGCACTTTAGGAAGTGGGTTAAACACTATTGGACATTTGAGTAGCCAGGGGCACCGATGTGCAATCGAGGTGGTGGAGCATTGACAGGAGAAGAAATGTATTTGCTAGTTAGCTGCTTTGTCCGGGAAGAATGAGGTAAAGCGTGGTTTGGCGTTTATGTGTTACAGCAAAGAGCGAAACTTTGCGGGGTTATATTTATCTTGGAGCCGCGTTTACGTTCAAGTAAGAATTACAGGTCCAAGTTAAACAATGAATGCTATTCCACTTTCGTTCTTCAGTTTGGCTTCTTAAGCAGCTTAAATAGAAGGCATTTATCTACATTCGTAGTCAATTTATTCTCTGTATGCTCGTTCACCTGTGTATGCATTCTCACACTTTCAAGTGAAATTAATCATTCAACTTGAGCCAGCATTTACTAATTAATTTGTTCGATTTCGATTTGTCAGGAAGTGTTGACTCAAATAAAATCTATGAAAATGAAGAATTCACAATTCTTGCATAGAAAAGGATGACAGCTCAGCAGGTAAATTTTATTCTTTACCTACAGTCGTCTTTTAAATGGAATAAATCACCAATACATTAAGCCGCGTTTTACACTGGCTAACTGCCTATACGCTTGTGTAATCAGTATTTACCGCTCGTTTATCTAAATTTTGATTTATGTACCTTTCTGCAAGCTCGGCTCTGCGAAGTGTTTTCATGTTTAGCGAGAAATTTAATGCACAGTTTAGGTATAAACTTTGACATTATTTGAATAAATATATTTCTTGCGATGTAAAAACCAAAATTACGACTGCAGTGAAACTCTCAGATGAGATCAAGATGGCGATATTAAAGCGGAGCTTTCAAAGACTGGCAGCTTCATCTGGGACCAAACCAGCTACAGAGATGACGCAGGGGTGCACTGCAGTGGCCTGGGAAGCTTATCTCTTTGTCTCGGTTGGGGTTAATAAATCAATGGGGGCGGGGGCTTTAGCATGAGAGGACGTTTAGTATTGCATGATGGATATTCCCGACTCCAGACGACTCCGTCCACATAGTCTAATGTTGCTAGGAGAACAAACTGTAGTGTAGATTGCAAGCCTTTATCATGCTATGAGCGATCTAACTATGATAGGTACCTCGACCATCATCAATGTCAAGGTCAAAGGTTATTATGCTTATTAAGAGATATTTTCGATAATGCATTGGTTCAAAAATGAAATCTGTACGCGTCTCTTCAGACCTCGTAGCAATTACACATTTTCAATCCGAATGGAGTGCCTTTGCTTCTTATTACCGCCTTTTATTAACAGCTCATTGAAAACTTTGGAAGACGTAATGTGCCTGGCAAAATTGCCAACATAAACAAACACGGTGATAAGCTCATGGCGGTTTTTCGCATGGTGCTCTGCCTAAATTTCTAAGTTGTTGCTAGTAGTCTACATGCTTTGTTGCAGCGTGCCCGCTCCCCGTCTTAAACTAATTGCTGCGAAGGGACACCATTATCAGCGTAGTATCAAAACTGAGTGAAACTAATTGCTGCGGAGGGACACCATTATCAGCGTAGTATCAAAACTGGGTGGGCAGATTGTGCGGGACAAAGGAAGCAACAGCCACGATCCGCGATAAGCGATGGGCAGGGCATCTACCGCAATCTTTTGCGGAGATGTTACTGAGCTAGCACACTAACAAAACGAAAAGG
The DNA here is from genome assembly GCA_023969395.1 of Amblyomma maculatum. Classification (NCBI taxonomy): domain Eukaryota; kingdom Metazoa; phylum Arthropoda; class Arachnida; order Ixodida; family Ixodidae; genus Amblyomma; species Amblyomma maculatum. The sequence continues at coordinate 47,623 of JAJIZL010029454.1, forward strand.
GAAGACAAAGGAATCAAGTCGCAAGTTCTATTGTCAACCCGCAGGCGCAATGTGCGCACCATTTTCGCGATGGATGTCGAAAAGGCGTATGGTAACATTAGCCACGCCGCAATCTTGAATTGTATTGATACGCTGC
>JAJIZL010029454.1:48158-122652 GCA_023969395.1 Amblyomma maculatum
GACGCACAGGTGCCTGTGCGTCTTACATGTTCCTTCGTCTTTGTCCTTGTCCTGCTACGCGCTGCAAAAACTATGGAAAAACAACTAGTCCGACAGCTTGTCGCCTTTCTTGAAAGAGAAGATTTGCAATACGGCTTAATGGCGATTCCACCGGATCATTTGTCCCTGTTCGCGGTGTACCCCAGGGCTCGGTACTGTCACCAACACTGTTTACCGTTGCCTTCATTGCCCTTGCATGGCGCTTGCATAATGTTCTTGAGGTCAACTTTTTGATCTATGCTAATGATATTACGGTGTGGAGTACAAACCATGACATCTTTACTCAATCGGCAGCCTTGCAGTCGGCCTTGGATATTACTGCCAACTATGTTAACTCTGTCGGCCCAGAGCTTTCCATGAGCAAAACTATGTACATGTCGGCTGCCAACCGATGGGTTCGCCTAAACTCGCGGCGACGTCGATCCGTCTCCAGCTACCTGGAATCCCCCTTCACGAAAGTGAGACATTGAAAATTTTGGGATTATCGATTCATCAATTGGGAACGGGAACCGCCTGGGTTTCTCAGGCTAAAAAGCAGGCGATGCAGACCTTGAGCCTAATAAGACGTATTGCTCCTAAATCCGGTGGTGCTCTATACCACGTCGCACGGCATTTGGTGACAGCGGTTCTGGAGCCACGCCTCATTTATCAAGCAGAGTTTCGCCACTTGACAAGAGCTCAATGGGATGGTATAGAAGTAGTAGATAGAGAGGCTATGAGAACCACCGGTTGTGGCACTACAAAAGAACGCTGAGCTCAACACATTATGTGAACTAGTACAACAACGCTGTGATGCTCATAGCCTTAAGGTGACCCTTTTCAACTCACCGCGAGCACTCCGGGCCTATGCTACATCGCACATCATATCACCGCCATCATCGCCAGTTCTTCCCCTATGAAATTTTGTTCAGCTGAGCAAAAACAAACCTACTGACCTTCATAGACCAACGACATCTTATGAGGCATCATCTCTTCGTGAAAGAATCGCAGAGCAATACACCAAGCTGCCCCAAGGCTCAATAATTGTATATGTAGAGGCCAGCATTGACGGATGTGAAACGACCACTGCAATTCATTGTCCTTGTAAGCCGGCGCTTAATAGCTCATCCAGATATCAATTTGCAGAACCTCCTTTTCTTTCTGTGCTGGGCTGGTTGCTATCCAAGAGCCTCTTCGCTTTCTCTCCGTCACGACCTTACTACCTACAGCCAAAATGTTCATCCGCACCGACGCCCTACAAGTAATACGTCTGCTCCGACGCGTCAGTCGCATTCCAGAAAACTGCCAGAATATACATCGTCTGGCGGCTCGCATTTCGCAAACCATTCGAATTTAGTGGGTCCCACGTGACCTACTCGGTTTACAAACCTCTGAAGATTCTGCAACGCGCCAGACGACTCTACCTTCATCAATGACACGCTTCCTCACTATGGATGATGCCACTCTGCTTCTCACAAGAAAGGAGCACCTTCGGCGCCGCACACGTGCTTTTGTCCCAACGTGTGCGGTAACCCTCCCAGCGGTCTTACCCGCGCTGAGGAGGTTGCGATATGGAGGATCTGGGCCTGGGTTGCTCTCACACCAGCTGTGATGTGAACATGGCCTCAATATCAATATTTATATCAACGTCCAGGAGGTCCTGGCTGCAAGTCAGAAGATCACGAGGCAGATATTCACCACTTGTGGGTCTGCCCGGCACTGAAGCTGACGAGAATTCGGTCATAAGGGTAATGGGCCTTTCGCCGAGCAGCTCATCTTCATACATTGCATGGATGCAAGGGCCTTATCATCGCTCTCTCTTGAACTTTATTGGGCAGCCAACCATTTTTCTTTCATTTAATACCCCCTTTAATTTCTTTACATATTCCATTATGCCCTGAGGCCATAAACAACCTTACTAAAAAGTAGTCGCCGAATTTAAGGTAGACAGAGCGTCTTTGTGCCTAGATGCTGCTCCTGTATTGAGCGGCCTCCTTTTGCTTGGGCACGGTAACGGCGTACGCTGCGTAAATCTGAACTTTGTTTGGAGCGGTGCGAAATTATAACGCGCGGGTGCGGCCACGTAACATTTTTTCACATTTCGCGGGCTTTCCTCAAATGCCAGAAAAAGCGACCACAACATACGTATGGTGGAAGAAGAATCGGAATTATTTCTTTCAGAATATCCTCCACAACTTGATAAAAAACAGTACGCTGTATTGGGCTATTTTGAAGTAGTTTATTTTGTGGAATACTGCGAACGGGACAAAGGACAAGAGAAAGAGTAGATTATATGGGCGCTTGTCTAAACTTCTGTTTCTCCTGTCCTTTGTGTCGTTCGCGCTATTCCACAAAATAAATTGACGAAACGAAGTCGGTCCCAGAGTGAATAATAAATGTTTCGCAGCATTTATCTTAGTTGAATAGCTAATTCAGTGGAATGTAAAATAATCTGACGGGAAGTACATCATTGCCTCAAGTTACGTGAAACACTCTGTATCAGTGCAAACAGAGGTAAACGAAGCACGCTGATTCTTGTAACACTTTTCACGCATAGCGTAATTGAAGCTGGCAGTCGTGGTATATGCGAACCGGTAGTGCTCACTAGAGCCCTTTTATATTGACAAACATTGATTTATCTCCGGTGCAGAAGGGGTGGTATTAATTTGAACGGTAAAGCGTCCTCGGTTTACCTATGTCCGCACCTGTGTAAGCGAAGATAGGCAGTAAACCCAACCAATTAAAAATAGTGAGCTTTTATTAAATTAAGCTGAATATGCAAACATCTCTGGACTTATTCAAGTCGAGTGCCCTTCTAGCATCGCGCTCTAAACGACACCTTAGGTATTCAAAATCGCTGTGCTATTCTTCCCGTATTTGCTGCCTATGGCTAAAACGAGCGTGCTACAGTGCACTTTTCAAATTTTAAATACTCGCTTTAGCAATGTAATCAGTGGGCACGCGCAGCACCCCGCCGGGGTGGCGCAGTGGTTACGACGCTCGACCATATACTGTTCCCAAGGATGCGGGATCAAATCCAGGCCCGACCCGAGTACTGTGCGATGTCAGCGCACGTTAAAGAACCCCAGATGGTCGAAATTTTCGGAGTCCTCCATTATGGCGTCTCTCATAATCATCATCATCATCAGCCTGATTATACCCACTGCCGGGTGAAGGCCTCTCCCATATTTCTCCACTTAACCCGGTTCTATGCTAGCTGCATCCACTTGACCCCTGCGAACTTCTTAATTTCATCCGCCCACCTAACTTTCTGCCGCCCCCTGCTACGCTTTCCTTCCCTTGGAATCCAGTTTGTTAACCTAAGCGACCATCGGTTATCCTCTCTTCGCACTACATGTCCTGCCCATGTCCATTTCTTCTTCTTAATTTCCACTAGGATGTCGGTAACTTGAGTTATTTCTCTGACCCACTCTGCGCGCTTTCTATCTCTTAATGTTACCCCTACCATTTTTCGTTCCATAGCCCTCTGGGTTGTCCTCAACTTAAGTAGAACTCTCTTGGTTAGCCTCCACGTTTCATAGCCTAGTCTCTCATAGCCTAGTCTTTTTGGGACGTTAAACCCCACAAAACAAACCAAACCACACCGAGCGCATTGGAATAAACAATCAATATACATTCGCAGTATCGGCATATTAAAAGTATGTGAAGAATATTTTGGCGGTAATAAGAATGATTCAAACAAATCTCGTCCAGCATTTTTTATATGAATATTTCGTTATGATGATTTTAGGGGAAGAACAGAATTTCGGCTTATGAGCAGATGTATGCGCCTGTAGGATTTTAGCACAATGCGCTTTGATAATTTCTGAGAAATTAAAGCACTCTACGTGCAAACATTTTATAGCGAGTTGGCACGTTTCATATCTTATATTTTTTTTGTTTCTTGCTTTTATTCGCCTATATGTTGCATTGAAAGGTACGGTAGACAGTTCACCAGGGAGCTAAACCGCGCAATATCAGCTGCGTTCGTATGCATAAAATCCTTAAAAAACGCAACATCCTTACTGTATTGATTGCATAATACTGAAACGAAACAGTAAGGCCCAATAGAGGATGACGAAACGATGTCGATTTCAAGGACATCGTTTTCTGGAATCCCATTTTTAAAACATACGAGCTTATAATGCCACTTATGTGAAGTTCTGAGTTTGCTCAGGAGCCCCCTTCTGGGGGAGGTAGGGGGGACTGTTGTGCATGACAGGTGTTCTGAATTTCGGGGAGCTGTGAACATCCACACCCGCCATCAAAAAGAACGGACGACAACAAAGGCTACGCCAAAGGCTAACTTCTACTAATAGCCCGTTACACTTCGTAAAAATGCTCAAGTTTATAAGGCTTGTTCTGCAATTGTCTAATATTTTTTGGTATTGTCACTGCAATCATTCTCCAAAAACGCGTGCTTTTCATGTTTACAGTACAGAAAGCATTTAAGAAGAAATCCATATAAGATATTAATCATCTTTTAACGATTATTTTAGGAAAATAACACACGTAAATGTCACTGCAAAATTGTTATAAAGCCGAAAATCGCAGACGTCTGAATGACCTCAGTTTAAGGGCTAAACTCCGTTTAATGAGGTCAGCTGCAATAGTTTTTTTTAAACCAATTTCGTTAAGCAAGGTAGACGTATTCAAGCACATTTTATTACAAACCAATATTACAGTATTTTAAGACGGTCGTAAGAATTATAACAGGAATTGTTGAAGTTTCCTACGCGCAGCAAACATTTCCTCTGTTAGATGTTGCGTTCGCACTAGAGTGGAACTGTCAAAGATTATCACGTGTTGCGTTAGGCACAAAATCTTGAGGCAACTGTATATTATAGGAAAATAGTTTCGTGTAAAAATTTCCTCAATTAGTCCTAATTTCAGATGGGTATAGCAAATTAATATTTGGAATCTTATGCTTTCAAAATACAAACTGAGGCCTGGCGTCTAGGCACATTCGTTGCAGTTATGAACAACTATGAAGCAATGAGTGTTCGAAAATATTTTCATTATACACCTCCTGTGCCTATTAAGACATTTATTTTGTAAATGCGAGAACTAGAGACAGGGACAGACTTACCAAAATTCAAAGGGCGCGTATTTAAAGATAACCAGCAGAAGCTGCAAACTTGACAAGGGAAGATAAAGATCATTACTCTCTAAATACCACTCAAGTCTTGCCAGCACCATTCGCTCCATAACTTTTCCAATACAGCTTGCTAGGTCAACTGGCCGGTATGAGGTAAGTTCGAGAGGAGGCTTTCCAAGCTTCAAAAGAGCAACCAGGCGGCTAACGTCCAGTGTTCAGGAACAGTACTAGAAGCCCATATATCATTGAAATAATTGAGTAGTGCAGTTCTACCATCCTTGCCTAGGTTTGATAAGGTTGAATAAGTAATCCGGTCAGGACCAGGTCCGAATATGATCCGAATATGATGACTGGATTTCGCCGCGGACGCTCTTCCATTGACAGCGTCATCGACCTTGTGGCGACAGTAGAACACGAAAAGCGTCACCATCGACTAGTAGCTGCTGTCTTTTTAGATATAAAGGGAGCTTACGACAACATCCTCCACGATGCTATTCTTGATGCACTTGACAACGTGGGAGTTGTTGGCCGGCTGTACTTGTGAATTGTAAGCTATCTCAGTGGCCGCTCTGTTTACATGACTACGCCTGAAGGAGATACTACCCGTTTTCAGGTCGGTCATGGAGTTCCACAGGGAGGAGTCCTCAGCCCAACTTTATTTAACGTTACGCTAATTGGCCTGGTGAGTGAACTGCCAATTACCATATACATAAGTCCATATGCTGACGACATCTGCAACTGGGCCTCTGGTTCGACGCGCCCACAACTACGTGCGAGATTGCAACGAGCTGTGTCATCGACATCGATGTACTTACGGCGTCAAGGTTTATTCTTAGCGGCAGAAAAGTGTGCAGTGATAGCGTTTACGGGAAAATGTGCCAGCCGCTACCCGATTACCCTTCATGGAGTCGTAATGCCATACGTCTCCATGCACATATTCTTGGGAGTAATTATTGACCACCGACTATCTTGGTCGAAACATATTACCATGGTGAAGAAAAGGCTAATTAATTTTTGCCATGTACTTCGTTACATAGCTGGCATCAAATGGGGTCCAACTGAGCGCTCCTTAATATGGCTTTATACGAGACTCTGTTTGTTGGCTACATCCGGAACAGTCTTCCAGTACTCTCAAGTATGAGCATTTCATGCTTGCGAACTTTAGAGAGCGTGCAATCGCAGGCAATGAAAATATGCCTTGGACTACCTAGATGCACCTCTAACAAAGGTACAATTGAAGAGGCACATGCTCACCCAATATCCATATACTTGTCACACGAACCACTTCGTGTATATTTACGAGCACTTACAAGACACAGTTTTCACCCACTCAGCAAGATTCTGGATGAGAGGCCGGACTGCAGTTTTACAAGTGCACTCCGCTGCCATAAGTCGCAAGTACGACTGGATATGTCCTCCTATATCGTGCCGCCCAACCACCATGACCGATGGATAAACCTTTGGTGCACCTTCGTGTTCCCGGAATACTTAAGAAATCAGTGGTGCCAATTAGTGGACTGAAACAACTTACTCTGGCGCACATCTGGTCAGAATATCCTAATTATATTCACGTATACACCGATGGATCTGTGTCAGCACAGGCATCCCCTGCAGCTGTGGTCATACCAACTCAGAAAACGACTCTGCATTTCCTTTTGGGACATACCTCTACATCAACTGCTGCTGAACTTGTAGCCATTCGGGAATCTATATGAGGGGAACCACCTCAAATATGGTGTATATTCACGGACTCAAAGACTGAATGACAAATTTTGGAAAACTTCTTACGCCACACTGCCTATCAGTCCCTGGCACTAAACATTATGGAGCTCCTCACACCTGCCCAGCTGCAAAGCCACAGAATATTGTTTCAATGAAACCCTGCCCACTGCGGGCTCCATGGGAATGAACAGGCCGATGTTGAAGCGAAAAGCGCACTCATAAATGGCGTGCAAATAGCTGTGCCTTTTTCAAGAGCAGACACGACGTGCCTTCTTACGAGTTGTATGAATAATGCTACAGCAGCTTACTGGGTCCAGCTAGATGCCCGACACATTCGTCTAAGAAGGCTCGATCAAACATTAAATGTTTATGTTCCGCGTGATATTCCGCGTCATCAGGCATGCTTACTACATAGATTTCGTTTAAACGTCGCTTTCACGCACAAGTACTTACATTTAAGTGGACATATGGACTTTCCGGAATGCTCAACTTGTGGCGTCGCAGAGACTGTGGACCATATATTACTGGTGTGCCCAGCGTATGCGTGCGAAAGAAGTGTGCTAGCCGCTTCCTTGAAGCGTTTAGACAAGAGGACTCTGTCGGAGGAACTGCTGCTGGGCGCTTGGCAGGGCAAGGGGAAGAGTGCCCAGGCAGTGCGTGCTCTTTGCCGTTTTTTTCTTTTCGCCAGCGGACTTGATTCGCGCTTGTAAAACAAGCTACTGTGTCTGTATATGTATTTCATATGCCGTCTTCCACATCGTCACCCATCATGACCTTTTTTTTCTCTCCTACCTCTTCCCCAGTGCAGAGTAGCAGGCCAGATTTGAACTATTCAGGCGAACCTCTCTGCCTTTTCCTTTCAATAAATCCATCTATCTATATTGACAAGGGAAGATCTACGCAAGCATCGCTTTGTATTACTCAGTAAAATTAATATGATCAAATTGTGCTAATAATACTTCTTTCAGTAATCTTCCAGATCTTAATTCTGTGTCTGGGAACGATACAATCAAAGTACAAGGCATGCCACGCTTAAAGGATAGCGGATACTTACCACTTGCATCGTGTAGCGCTGGAGCTCCTATAGTGACCGAAAAAGGAAGAAGAAACAATTACTCTCAAGATGCCACATGCTTAATTATACTTCGAATAAAGTTGTGAAATACTGTTAGCTAGCGTCCAGGCTCGTGTTGATTGCTGTTTGCTCGATAAGCGTATGCATGTTAGTTGCCAGGAGTTAGCGGTTAGTGGAAATTGATTGGAATGCGCAGGCAGAAGTAAAGCATTTTTTTTTTATTCCTATCAGCCGATATCACTATGAACACTTTCTATGCGGCTTCAGAAATCCGTCCACCTAGATGAGATTTTAGCACTTTTGAGGATTGTGCACTCAGATCTATTCACACATCTTGCTTCCACAGGAGCATATATACCGCGCTCACGGATACCGCTTCGATGTAAGCATAAAGTATGTCGCGTCAGGAACTTACAATCATGGGATCCTGTCCATGATCTAGGTACTAAAATGTTTTTTGATGGAGAAATATAAAACTACTATTTAAATATAGAGCGACTTTACTTCACATGTCTTTATGACAAAGACAACTTGGGGTCTTAGGCCTGATATATAGGAAGTTTAACGTGTCCGCTATGTCTTCCACACAGTAGGAATATTAGACACCTCAGAAAATCTTTTTTATTATATATACTGCCGCCAAGAGCTCTCAGCAAGACCTAAAGAATTTTGGATTGGTTATTGCACTGACTCGACGTTCAGTACGCATTATAAATAAATAGTGTTGACGCGTTCGAGTTTGCTGGTTTTGTAATGTGCCAGGTAAATAAATACGCTCTAAGAATGTTCGGCCTTTGGTGTGTCGGCTACACAACATCATTTTGAAATAAATTTCACCTGATCCCATGAAAAGGGTGTTATATCAGTAAAAAGAACAGCATCCTTCAACTAGCAAATATACTGGGCGTTTCACCTTAACCTGAACAAAGGATTTAAAAAAGCGGCGAATCGAAGCTTGATGAAACCAGCGCATAGGGATTTCCGTCATGTAGCTTTCCTCAGAGCATTTTTTACATTCAGGATTATATATTTAATACGATAAATTTTGCACAATATTTACTATTCAATTTTGGGCCGAGTGGGTTCCGTCACGCTGTGTGTGTGTGTGTGGGGGGGGGGGGGGTTGGCAATAGTATTGCCAGTTTTTCTACCAACGTACTTAAGAACTGATCGTTTTTTTGCGGCATTGGAAGAAAGCCCTAAGCAATGGTTGAAATATGCCACGCACATGACTGCGCCCGTGCGTTACAATATTTGAGCGCTCGCAAATACATTCGAACGAACGAACCCTGCAGAGTTTCCGTGCCCCTATGAGCGGCCTCCGCACATTTTAGGCGCTGCACAATGACACACAAAAAAAAAACAAGAAAAGTTGAGACAAGGAACGTATAGGCTTCGTAATTCAAAACGCGTTTGGCAACGCTGCCATACGTCAAAGAAAGGCTCCAGTCACCTGTTTTTTTCGTCTTTCGCGGGCTTTTTTTTGTGTGCTGGAAGAAATGCTCACGTTGGACGTAAAGCAATATAAACAACCTTGATGGCTGCTTCTTAACCCCTCTGCAAGCTATTGAAGTGAAAGTGAATTTGAAGTGAATAATGAGAATTTCCGTACTTTATATAGTTATTTAGCTAATTGAGATGGATATAAATTACTCCAAGAAGCACTACACACCGACAAATAATATATTATTGGTCTTAGACATCTACAATTATGTCTTCTTTAAATCATTCGTTAAATTTAAGTGAAACACCCTGAATAAGAGTAATATATAAACAACTCAGGTCAAGCAGAATAATTCACCTATAAGAAGAAAGACGAAAATGATGAGGATGGTAGAAGCGGATGCCATGATAATGGTATGCACTTCTTAGTGTAGCTCCGTGCGAATTCTCACGATCCAAGCTACTGGCTGGTGCCAAGAAGACGGGAGGTCTATTTATTTGCGAACTCTGTTCTTGCACAGCGTTATTATGATTAAGTAATGGTGATAATGTATTTCCTGATCTTGTGGACCAAATTGTATGATTTCCGAAAACTGTGACTTCGAACGTTGTAAGAACTCAACTTAGGCGCTGTCAAAATGAAGATCAATTACGCGTGCAAGATGTTTGCCCGGCAGTATTATTATTAATAAGGCCCGAGACTTTTTCTTATGCCTATTTCTATCGAGGTATGTGCATATGATAGCAGCTGTGTGCAGCGTTTAAAATGAGGTAATAATGACTCAGCTGAGATAAGGGTGCTATAAATAAAGATTGCTAGAAAAATTGAGATGACCTTTGAGACCATGAAACAAGAATCCATCACTAATGCTCAACTCTTAGTGAGAAGCTGTTTCGGTATTTCAGCAGTATACAGTATCTTTTTAAAAACGGTTACTAAGGACTTAGCAATGACGTTTCGGTTAAATCATGCGTGCTAGGCTTCGGTAGCAGCTTCTGGCAGGAGGAATAATTATTTATCACATTTAAATCTGAAAGAGCCAGCGACAAAACTTTCAAAGCATAGCCTGGCGTTAATGTTATGGCTTCAGTTCTACTTATTTAATGCTACCAGGAACGCAACACGAAAAAACGATTGAACAATGTGTCAAGAAATAGAAACCGATCACACTTATCAAAGATATAAAAAAATGTATGCTGGAAGTAAGTGAAGATTGACGGTCCCCTTAAGCTCTCTGAGTTCTTAAGCGCAAAAGTGTCGCTACCTTAATACTCCAATTTTGTCTTTGATTGACATTACCACCAAGAATGCCGCTTCATATTTGACCATTCCTGGACGTCTCAATCCGCGTCGCCAACTGTACAAGTCTAAAAGAAGAGCTAAGTAAAACCTAATTAAAATTGATACATCTAGAAGCAACGAGAAATATACAAATCGCAATAAAAACAAATATGTGATCAGCGAGGCAATTCTTTTTTCTATTCACAGAGGCGATAGCGCTGAGGTCTATTTTTTTTATATAAAACCCGGCTTAAGATTCGGCGCTCCAAGGAGTAAATATATAGTTGGCAAGTATGGTTTACAATAATTCACTTGGCGTATTATATTGCGAGCAACGGGGGGAAAAGCTTTCAGGAGCATCCGAACATCCGAAAAGTGCGGAACGTATTAAAGGTTGAACAGGATTGCGCACATACACGCATTGATGATAATCAGTTAATAGATAACTTCTATGAACCCTTAAAATCGGCAATCCCTTCAGAAAAAGAAGAACTTGTAGATTGTGCTGATCGAAGACTTCAATCACAAGGTAGGAGAGATGCAGGCATTATAGGAAGTAGAGGGGGAATATTGTATAGCAGATATTCAAGTGAATCCCAGCCGCCATGTTATGGGGCTGGGCACAACTTCAGGACTGCAGTCTGAAACATACAAAGACAAGTCGATTAGGGATGAGTGCAGTCTTTTTTCCTGCTTTGTGCACCACTAAAAGCCACCACTGTGACATAGGCGCGTAAACCGTTTGTGATTCTTCAAAAGCAGGCGGAATTTATAAGCAGAGCTCCGGGAAAGAAACATCATTAACGTATCCTTAAAGCAAGCGGAAGAAGAGGAAGTGGGCTTAGAAATGAATGAATTGGAAAATGCAAGGGGTTTTGTTTGGTAGATACAAAATAATACTGCGCGAATCAAACAGGACAAGTTTACCTTTAGTTTTACCTCCTATCAGTTTTACCTTTTATCTGCAATGAACCAACTAGCCCAAAAAACGTTCTATTTCATTTGGTGCTCTAAGCTTGACACACAGGGGATGTGGAAATTATTGGAAAGAAGAGATGTAGTGACCAGAGAGTGATAAGGTCCCTACATAATATAGAGTGGAAAAGAAAATTATCAAGGATAAAGAAGAAAATGTAGGGAAATTCCGAATGATGCTGAATAACAGATGTTTGGGTTACACCGAGGAAGACAGCCTTAGTGTACGCGGAAAGAACGGCAAATTGAAATGTTTATCAGCGCTGTGTGTGTCTCGTCTTCCCCTTTTTGTACGTGTGTAGCTTGCGCTGTCCCCCCTTGCGATGAACCAACTAGCCCGCAACGTTTTGACTGTGGATAACAATTACCCGGTGAAAAGTAAGACAAATTCGGTAAAGGGACACAAATTCTGTATAAGAAATTCCGAAGCAAGGAACCTTCAAAAATAACACATAGGATAACAAGGGAAGAGCGATAAAAGCTAAATAATGATTTCATAATGCCTGATTTAAAGAAAGAATTGTCACATGGTAGTGACACGGCCGTAGGGTCCAATCGAAGAGACTTGTATTTCTCAGAAATAAATTTCATTCATTTGACGCCCCCAAAAGGTATTGTTACTTTAGCGATATTGGCTGGTCGTGCCGAGGATAAAGAGGTTTGACAGACTCCCAGAAGAAGACGACGCAGACGAGTGCTCAGATCTGTGTTGGTATAACATCTCAAAATCTAAGATATCTGCACCTCCATTTTTTTTCGCTTCCCCTATGTGGGCATGTGTTATCTAATTAGAGAACAACAGCAAAAATCATCGACAATGGTGCGGACAGTTGCTAGACTGTGAATCTTCACCGTAACATCTCTTGGTGGAGGCGAATCCTTCGATCCCTGTGACAAGCTGGATCTACGCAACGGCCGCCACATCAGTACCTCCACAATGATTACAGGCGCCGTTATATCTACGGCCGCCGCACCTGCTATCATCATGGCCCACCCCCGTGACCCAGGAACCTCTGAGACCGACGAAGTAGATGCGTCAGCAAGCACTACAGATGTGATGCCACATTTATGCTCGCGAATATAATCATTTACCTGACTGGGACCGCGCGGGTGTAGTTTTAAACTAATGAACATGACCACATATCTTGGGATATATTTAAACAGAATCTCCACGACCTGTTCTGACTGCCTATTGGCAGCCACATTGCTGTCAAAAAAGTGCTAGCCTCTCGCGCCCAAACATCTAGAGTCTTATATACAGAACGTCCTATCCCTGTGCTGCAACGTGGACCACGTCATGCCTGAAGAGGATTAAGTCGGTCACATAGTAAAAGGAATTGCCGACGATGCCTTTAACCTCCTGTTGTGCAGAGATTGTTCCACCGTGGACTCTGTGCTACAAGTGTGCCGACGTTTCGAGCTTTGAAAAAGAGGCACATATCTCAATGTTTTGACCGGATGGCGAACACGGCTGCCAGCTCCTCCTGTGTCAATCTTCCGACTCTTCAAGCCCCTGCTAATAACAGTACTTTCACCCGCATCGTCCACCAAGAGCTTGAGGCAGTGACTCCTGTAGCTTCACTGTCAGATACACCCGACAACACCCTAGCTACCATATTACTCATTCAGGCTGTTGTCCGCCAAGAGGTTGCGAATATGGGTCTCCCTTCTACTTTCGCCACCGACTTTGTGGATTCCGGATCTGCCCCTCCAGTGATTGCAGCTGCTTAATCCAATGCCGGTTTCTCGCCCCGATATCTGTACCGCAATCCGAATGAATGGCGTACCCATAACAATCCCTCGATCTACTTTACTTGTTCACGCTTGGGCCACATTTCCCGTCACTGCCGTAGCCGTTTGTACATGCCATCTCGTCAGTTCAGCTTTGTCGACCGCTGCGGAGACTATGCCTCTCGCTATTCTTCAGCTCGTCCCAACCAAACACGTGTTGACCTCGGTGTCACTGTTCGTGCCGCCAACCCTTCACCATCATCGCAAACCCGACTCTCGCGTTCTGTTCTTCGCCGCAGTTCGTCACCGTCCTATTCCAGCCACATACCGGAAAACTCGTCACTGCAGCTCCCGGAGGTGACGCTGCATTTGTGATCCGGAGTGAAAAACCTCTGGTGACCCCTGACCTACAAAATAATCGCATCGACGTCCTTGTGGCTGGTGTTCCCCTTTCTGCTCTCATTGATACCGGCGCCCAAATGTCCGTTCTCAACTCCTCATTTCGCCGTCGCCTCAAGAAAGTCCTTACTCCTGCCGTCTCGCCCACAGTTCGCGTCACCAATGGCAGCCGTGCTGCCTTGGCTCAGGCGTACGGTACGAGTCACCGTTGGTGGACGTCGTGCCCCAGTGTTGTTCACCGTCCTACATGAATGCCCCAAGACGCTATCCTTGGCATTGACTTTTTAAAAGCCCACTCTGTCCTCATTGACTGCGCTACCAGCCTACTTCAATTGGACCTTCTGCTCGGCTCTGAAGACCCCTCCTGCTCACCCCACCTTCGATCAACAGAGTTCTGCCGCCTTCCTCCTGAAGCTGCCATTTACATCCCCATGTCGTCATTCACACCCGTCCCAGACGGCGACTATCTAGCGTGTCCCATTACTGATGTCATCCTGCAGCGGCACGTTACTATTCCTCATCTAAGTATGCATATCTCCCAGAACCGTACCACTCTTCCGGTCCTTAACTTCAGCTTGTCAACTCAAGTTCTGCCCGAGAGAATTTCGCTAGCTGTGCTGTCACCGATGACCGATTGTGTCATTTCAACCCTGGCTACAGATCATCCACATGCCGTTCCTGCAACCCCTCCCTCGTCCTCTACATAGCGCACTGATTCTGTTAATAGCATGATTGCAGCTTATCTCCAGTCTGAATTCTCCGCAGAGTTAAACAAGCTTTTCCTCACATACAGTAACCTCTTTGACTTCGGTACCCACCCATTGGGTCAAACTACAATTGTCAGTCAGTGCATTGACACCGGAGACGCCAGTCCTATTCACAGGTGGCCCTATCGTGTTTCGCTCGCCGAGCGACGCGCCATTCAAACAGAAGTAGAGGAAATTTTGGCGAACGACATAATCGGGCCTTCCAGTAGCCCCTGGGTATCCGCACTTGCGTGGTCAAAAACAAATATAACAGTTGGAGATTCTGCGTTGACTACCGTCACTTAAATAAGATAACCAAAAAAGATGCCTATCCACTTCAGCGTACTGACGACGCGATTGATACTTTGCAAGCAGCCAGCTACTTTTCGTCCATCGACCTACGTTTCGGCTAGTGGCCGATCTCTATCGGCGAGAGAGATCATGAAAAAAGAACGTTCATCACTCCTGACGGCCTCTATAAACTCAAAGTCATGCCTTTTGGCCTTTGCAATGCCCCAGCTACCTTCGAACGCTAATGGACTCTGCTCCGAGGCTTCAAGTGGACCACTTGTTTGTGTTATCGTGATGACGTAATAGTTTTCTATTCTACGTTTGAAAGCCATCTCCTTCGCCTTTCTACAATCATTGCGCTTATTCGCCGCGCCGGACTTCAACTAAATTCCAAAAAGTGCAGCTTTGGTCACTGACAATTCAAAGTCCTTGGTCACTTGATTAATGCTGGCGGCGTTCAGCTCGACCCCGACAAAATTCGTGCCGTCACAGATATTCCCACACCCCGTTGATCCAGCGATGTTCGAAGCTTTATTTGCCTATGTTCCTATTTCCGACGATTCGTCCCGAATTTCGCAGCCCTTGCTCGTCCTATCATCCATCTCCTCAAGAAAGACGTTTCATCCTCTTGGAGGCCTGGACAAGTTGCAGCTTTCTCGGAACTTATTGTTGCTCTCACTACTCCAGCCGTCTTGGCCCATTTCAAACCATCCGCCAATACTGAACTCCGCACCGAAGCAAGTGGCCATGGCATTGGAGCTATACTCGTCCAGCTATACTATCACAGAGATACAGTGTCCGGCACTTGTTTGAGCTATTACAAAATTCTGCCCTTATTAGTTTGGCCGCCCATTTACTGTAATAAAAGACCATCAAGACTTGTGTTGGCTTTCCTTCCCTCAAAGATCCCACAGGCCGTTTGGGGCGCTGGCCATTTCAATTAAAAGAATATACATTTTCCGTCGTGTACAAGTCCGGCCGGCTTCACCAAGATGCAGACTGCTTGTCCAGTCACCCAGTCGACTTCCCTAGTCCAGCAACTCTCACGATGACGCATGTATCTTGTCTATCTCGGACTTTTATAACCTTGCCGACGAACAACACTTAGATCCTTCGCTCCATTACCTTATCGTCCGTCTTACCTCCGACCACCCTGATACACCCCTAGCATTATTTGTACTCCACGAGAACATCCTATACCGACGCAATATGTAACCATATGGCGCAGACATTTTGCTCGTCATTCCTTAACATCTGCGTTCCATCATCCTTGAAAAGCTCCATGGTGCTCCCACGGCTGGCAACCTGGATGCCTTTCGCACATACGACAGCCTGCGCCGAAGTTTCTACTGGCCAGGGCTCGACCGCTCCGTCCAGCAGTACATTGCCGAATGTGAATTGTATCAGCCTAGGAATAAGCTCACAATTTCGTCTTTAGGCCAATTGTAGCCGATCTCCATACCTACTAACCCATTTTCCCGTGTAGGCGTGGACCTTCTTGGCCCCTTCCCAGTTTCCGCCACAGGAAACAAATGGATTGCCACCTCCACCGTTTACGCTACGCGGTGAGGTGTTACCCGAGCATCCCGACCAGCTGCACCCCAGACGTCACTGACTTCCTTCTAGAAAACGTTTCTACATCCCGCCCCCCCCCATAGTGCCCCTCGTGAAATATTAACTGACCGTGGCTGCTGCTTCCTGTCGCGAGTGGTTGACGAACTTCTCCTTTCGTGCTCCGTCCGTCACAAATTCACCACCGCCTATCACCCCCAGACCAACGTCCTCGCGGAACGTCTAAACCATACCCTCAGACATGCTGTCATTTATGTATCTGACGGCCACTGGGATTGGGGCGTTCATCTACTCTTTGTGACATTCACCTACAAATCATCTGTCCAGTCTACTGCTGGATATTCTCCATTTTATCTGTTATTTGGCCGACAGCCGTTACTGCCCTTCGGCATCTCACTACCCGCGGCAGACGCCACCAGTACTTAAGCCAGAGCTGACATCGCCCGCGCTCATGATGCCCGCCGGATAGCTCGTGCCAGGCTCTCTGCACCTCAAGACTCCCGAAACGTCCGGTACGACAGTCGCCACCGGTATTTCCACTACACTCCTGGATCTCTCGTCTTGCTGTGTCTCCCGTGTCGTCGAGTGAGGTTGTGCGAAAACATTTGCCCCGTTGCATGGGCCTCTACCAAGTTTTTCACCCCGTGACCGACGTCATATACGAAGTTGAATCTGTGTCTTTGATATCCTCGTTCAGAGCGCCATCCTCCGAAATATTGCATGTGTCGCGTCTGAAGCCATACGTGCACCTTCTGTTTCACTAACGTAGAAAGCACAGGAACTGTGCTTTTTCCAAGGAGGGTAGTGTTACCTAGCGGTATTGACTGGTCGTGCTGAGGATAAAGAAGTGCGACAGACTTCCAGAAGAAGAAGATGCAGACGAGCACTGAGATCTGTGCTGTGATTATCCTCAGTGTTGCGGGAAGCTTTCAGACTGTGAATCTACCCCGTAACAACATAATCAACCCGGCGAAAGGTAACGGCAAGCGTGCTGGGAAGTTGTTTGACTATGGATTGCTAGCAGAATTCGAGCGCGATGAATTTCAAGTTGGCTGTGAACCGTCTAGATAATTGACCGAACGAACCTAGAAAATTCCGAAATTATATGAAAAGAGTTGCGCTTAGTTACCAAAACTCGAGAAAAATCTCTACGCATCTGGCAGTAAAAATAAAGGGATAAAGAGCATCTCGTGACAACGAGTATGAACAAGACCATTCCTTGCGCCGAAATTGCTTTAAGGCAGCGTACTGGATGCCTTTAAGAACAAAGAAAATAAATATTTCAGAGATTGCCGCCATTGTTCAATGTTTAAAAACATCGCCTGAATGTTTCAAAATAAAACGCAAGAGTAAACATAAACACTAGGCCTTAAACATAAATGGCCTCAAGGGCACAAGACGTACAACATCCGGCATTTTTTGGTGCGCAGGGCACTGATAGGATGCTGTCACGAAGTCAGGAATGAGCTCGTAGTCCAGGTCACCCACTCAGCGAAGGACCTTGTACAGGCCGAGGTATCGGCCTAAACGTTTTTCAGTGAGACCACGGCGGAGAATTATTGTCCAAACAAATTCTTTGGTTGCAGGCGCTTATGCAGCTTTCACGAAAATCACTCCCTCACTCGGATTTTCAGAGTAAGAGATGTAGCGGTGGCGTAGCGGTAGAACATCCGCCTCGCATGAAAGAGGACCGGGGTTCAAATCCCGGGGCCGCGCAATTCTCCACCCGACTAAAAAAAAAATCCGCGTGTCGATGGAATTGTATAACAGGTTTTCTGGTGCGAGCTGATGCCGCTGAACACCTCCGGCAACGCACTCCCTCACCAGAACAGGATTTGGACACCCTGGTGCAGTAATTAGCCCCAACCTCTCATGATAAGCTATATAAAACCCCGGCCCTCAGTCACCAGCGGCTGCGGAACAACTGAACAAGGCGGCGGTCAGACCTAGGACGCAGCAGGGGGTGCCAAGAACTTCTGGCGCTGCTGGACAGGTCGCCATCGGAAACTGACCCTGGCAACGTTTAACGTTAGAACCCTAGCTAGTGAAGCTAGCTTAGCAGTGCTGATAGAGGAAGTAGAAGGTATGAAATGGGATGTCATAGGGCTTAGTTAGGTTAGGAGGCCGAATGAGGCATATACTGTACTGAAGATGGGCATGTACTGTGTTATCGAGGCTTACCAGACAGGCGACAACTAGGAATAGGTTACCTTGTCAATAAGTACACAACGGGTAATATAGATGAATTCTATAGTATTAATGAGAGGGTGGCAGTCATCGTAATTAGGCTCAATAAGCGGTATAAACTGAAGGCTGTACAGGCTTATGCACCTACGCGTAGTTATGATGACCAGGCAGTTGAAAGCTTCTACGAAGGTGTAGAATCGGCAATGCGAAAAATAAAGACGCAGTATACTGTACTAAAGGACGACTTCTATGCCAAGGTATGGAAAAAGCAGGCAGGAGACCAGGCAGTTGGTAACTATGGCATCGGTTCTAGGAATAACAGGGGGGAGTTACTAGTTCAGTTTGCAGAGCGCAATAACTTAAGAATCATGAATACCTTCTTCAGCAAACGGAAGAACCGGAAATGGACATGGAAAAGTTCTAACGGGGAGACTAAAAATGAAATTGAATTCGTAATGTTTTCAACCCCGCCATTGTGCAAGATACAGAGGTAATCGGGAAAGTGCAAGGCAGTGACCACAGGATGGTGAGGTCCCGAATTAGCCTAAATCTGAAGAAGGAACGCAACAGATTAGTAAGAAAGAAACCCATCACCTAATTAACGGTGAGGGGGAGGGCAGAAGAATTCAGGATCTCGCTACAGAATAGATATTCAGCTCTAACCGAGGATGGCGACATTACCCTAGAAGCAATGAACAATAATTTCAGAGATATCATTACTGAGTGTGCGGTAGAAGTAGGCGGTAGGATAGTTAGAGAGGATTCCCGTAAGCTGTCTAAAGAGACGAAAGATTTGATTAAGAAACGCCAGAGTATGAAAGCTTCCAATCGAACAGACCAGATCAAATTGACCGAGATATCAAAGCTAATCAATAAGCGCAAGGTGGCTGATATAAGGAAGTATAACATGGAGAAAATTGAACATGCTGTGAAGAACGGGGAAAGCCTTAAAGCGGTAAAGAAGAAATTGGGCATCGGCAAAAACCAGATATATGCGATAAGGGACAAGGCGGGCAACGTCATCACGAATATGGACATGATAGTCAAAGTAGCCGAGGAGTTCTAAACAATCTCAACAGCAGCCAAAGTAGTCAGGATCGTAACCGGATTGGCGGCAGGGAAAACCAGTCAGACGTTGCACCTGTGACGAAGGACGAGGTCAAGAAAGCATTAGAAACTATGAAAAGGGGGAAATCAGCTGAAGAGTATAAGATAACTACGGGTTTGCTAAAAGACGGGGGGGATATCGTGGTAGAGAAACTGGCCACACTGTATACGCAGTGCCAGGTGTCATCGACGGTACCGGATCTAAGGAAGAATGCAAACATTATCCTCATTCATAAGAAAGGGGACTCTCAGTACCTTAAAAATTACAGACCAATCAGCTTACTGTCTGTTACGTATAAGGTATTTACTAAGGTAATCGCTAATAGAATCAGGACAACCTTAGACTGCAATCAAGCAAAGGATCAAGCAGGTTTTCGGAAACGGTGCTCTACTATAGATCTTATCTATACCATCAATCAGGTGATAGAAAAATGCTCGGAATATAATCAGCCTTTATATATACCATTCATTGATTACGAAAAAGCATTTGGCTCAGTTGAAACATCGGCGGTGATGCAGGCATTGCGAAATCAGGGGGTAGACGAGCCATACGTGAAAGTGCTGGAAAATATATATAGTGGCTGCACAGCAACCATAGTTCTGCATAAAGAAAGTAACAAAATTTCCATAATGAAAGGTGTTAGGCAAGGAGACACAATCTCCCCAGCACTATTCACAGCTTGCTTAGATGTTGTAATCAGACTTGGAATGGGAGCAGTTAGGTATAAGGGTAGATGGAGAATACCTCAGTAATCTGCGATTTGCTGATGACATTGCCTTGCTAAGTAACTCGGGGTATGAACTGCAAATAAAGCCTGATGACCTAGACAGGAAAAGTAGACAGGTAGGCTTGAAAATCTTTATGCAGAAGACTAAGGTAATGTTCAACAGCCTCGGGAAGGAACAGCAGTTTACATTAGTTAGCGAAGTGCTGGAAGTAGTAGGCGATTATGTCTACTTAGGACAGGTAGTAACCGCAGATCCGGACACTGAAAAGGAAATAACAAGAAGGATAAGATTGGGATGGAGTGTATTTGGCAAGCACTCGCAAATTATGACTAGCAGCTTACCGGTATCGGTCAAGAGGAAAGTATACAACCATTGCATCTTACCTGTACTCACCTATGGGGCTGAAACGTGGAGGCTAACCAAGAGAGTTCTACTTAAGTTGAGGACAACCCAGAAAGCTATGGAACGAAAAATGGTAGGGGTAACATTAAGAGATAGGAAGCGTGCAGAGTGGGTCAGAGAAATAACTCAAGTTACCGACATTTTAGTGGAAATTAAGAAGAAGAAATGGGCATGGGCAGGACATGTAGTGCGAAGAGAGGATAATCGATGGTCGCTTAGGGTAACAAACTGGATTCCAAGAGGAGGAAAGAGTAGCAGGGGGCGGCAGAAAGTTAGGTGGGTGGATGAGGTTAAGAAGTCCGCGGGGGTGATGTGAATGCAGCCAGCCCAGAACCGGGTTAAGTGGAGAAATATGGGAGAGTCCTTCGCCCTGCAGTTGGTATAGTCGGGCTGATGATCATGATGATGATGCTTATGCAGTTTAGCGTCGTCATAATTTATAGCGTCGGCCGTCTGTTGATCGGTGATCTTTATTGCACAGCCGTGCAATCGGTCGTGCTTTCTCTGCACGGTAAAGGTAGGCAATCTGTTCGACGCTGTCGTCTTCCGTCACATGCGGTAACATCGCGTCGAATGGGGTCGTGGGCTGCCTGCTGTACACAAGTTTAAAGGGATCGACCTGGGAGTCTGTTTAATGGCGTTGTTTGATGCCGACATCACGCATTGCTGGATGTGATCCCATGTCTGATGTTCAGTGTCCACATACATGACAAGCATGTCGGCAATAGTTTTGTTCAGATATTGTGTGAGTCTATTGGCCTGCGGATTGTGCGCTGTTTGTCGGCGGCTAGCATGAATGTAGTCCAGGATGGCTTGCTTCAGCTCAGGTGCAAAGGCTGTTCCCCATTCTGAGATGAGTAAATTTGGGAGCTGTGTCGCAAAAAAATGTTCTACAAATGTATGGCAGCTTCCCATGCGGCAGCGTTGAGCAGTGCTTTTACATTGGCGTATCGGGTAAGGTAGTGGTGGCATCAATGGTCCAGTTTTTACCCGTGGATAAAGACATCCATGCAAATTTCTTGAAAGGGTTCACTCACTGTAATATGTAATTGAGTAGCAGCAGTCTCGTCGGGGTTTTGTGCGTGGCTGGCACTCATTGCGTTTTCACGTAAATTCGGACGACAGCAGCTACCTGCATTTTATAATATTTCTCTCGTAATCAGCCTAACATGCGGGCAATCCCTAGATGCCCGACTTTAAACTCATCGTGGTACCCTTGCAGAATATTTTTGGAAACAAGATGAGGATTTCTACAGGGTGCAAAGTTCTTTACGGGGACACCAATGCGGAAGGTGAAGTGTAAGAGCTGCCTCATAGGACAGCAGGTATGGAAGCGTTGTTGCCTTTTGGATACAAAATAAGAGTTTGCACCTGAAGATTCAAAAATTGCTGTAGTGCGAAACTTCAGACGCTTACCGGTATCAAGAAGACGTCGTCTCCTTTTGAAGCAATGTAAGTGGAGGCTCGGGGTAAGCCGTCTGCACGGGAAAGTTTACGGCCAGGTTTGCAGGCTACAGGAATGTCAATTGTACTAAGACTTAGGCTCCATCGCGCAAAGCAGCCGGAGGATTTTCAAACTGGCCAGCCAAAAGAGCTGCTGATTGATTAACACTCAGATTGGTCGAACATATAGGTATTAACGGAGCTCGAAGTAGCCCAGATGATCGCGAACCACTCCATTTCGGTCGTCTAATAACTGGCTAACTGGCGTCAGCTTTTGAGAGGAACATGATAGCGAACGTGATAACGTTCTATTGTCCAGCAGTCTTTTGAAAGAAAATGGCAACTGAGCTTACACTGCTTGCATCGATGTGATTTTCTGTTTCGTCATTTTTATCCAGTGGCTTAGACGAAGAGGGGACAGTAGTTTTCCCTTGCGTTCGTGGACGGTTTCTACTTGCTGCACTTCCCATTAAGATACGTCATCCTTGTTAGGCTGTGATAAAGTGTTTAGATAAAAGAAGTTCCTCATAAGCGCAACGAATCGGCTCAGAGTGTTCTTGTCACCAGGCTGCACAAAGTGTGGCATCGCAGCTGTTTTCTGCGTTGGGGGGGGGGGGGGGGGCGGAAACTGCGCCCTTATTTACGATATGACCAAACAACAACTCTTCATGTGCGAAGTGACACTTCAAGGCAAATAAAATTAGGTCTAAGGTTGTCTTCAGAGTTCAGAGAGAAGACATTGACGTCATCTCAGCATACCATACAAATATGCCAGTTGAAGCCTGCCAGTACTATAACCATTACTCGTTGGAACGTGGTTTGTTCAGTTCAGTTCAGTTCAGTCGTTCAGTAGTGTCAGACTCTTCGTGACCCCATGGATCATGTCACGCCACGCTTTCCGGTCTCTCACTACCTTCCTAACATCACATAAATTCATCTGCAGTGCCTCGAGGATGCCATCTAACCATCACGTTCGCTGCCTACCCCTTCTCCGGCGACCCTCAACCTTTCCCAACATCAAATCTTTCTCCAGCGACTCCTCTCTTCTTATCAGATGACCAAAGTAGCTGAGCTTTAACTTTAGAATTTGACCCTCCAATGAGCAGTCAGGGTTTATGGTCGACAATATCGACTGATTTGATCTTCTGGCAGTCCAAGAAACTCTCAAGAGTCTTAGCCAGCAGCACAATAAAAACGCGTCAATTCTTCGGCAGTCAGCCTTTTCCACAGTCCAACTCTCACATCCATAAATCACAACTGGAAAGACCATAGCACGAGTTCTACGGATCTTAGTTGGCAGACTAATGTCTCTGCTCTTTACTAGGCGCTCAAGGCTAACCATTGTTCTCTTTACCAGAAGCAGGCGTCTCCTAATTCCATTGCTGCAGTCTCCTTCCGAGGTAATCTTGGAGCCCAAGAAGAGAAAATCTGTCACAGCTTCCACTTTTTGTCCTTCGATGCTCCCGGACATAATAGGGCAAGACGCCATGATCTTTCTTTGTCTTTTTAATGTTCAGATTAAGACCAAACTTCTCCCTCTCTTCTTGTACGCGCATCAGAAGTCTCTTGAGTTCCACTTCACTTTCTGCAATTAAAGTGGTATCATCCGCATATCTAAGGTTGCTGATACGTTTTCCAGCAATCTTCACTCCAGCTGAAGACTCGTCCAGAGCGGCTTTCCTCATGATGCACTCTGCATATAGGTTAAATAGGCAGGGCGACAGTATGCAGCCTTGCCTCACTCCTTTCTCAATCGGAAACGAATCAGTAAGATCAGGCCCAGTTCTGACTGTGGCCTCTTGCCCTTCATACAGGTTCCTGAGGAGACAGATGAGGTGAATTGGAACTCCCATCTCTTGGAGAGCTTGCCACAATCTGCTGTGATCTACGCAGTCAAACGCTTTCGCATAATCAATAAAGCAGAAGTAGATGGGTTTCTGGAACTCTCTTGCTTTTTCCATGATCCAGCGAAGGTTAGCAATTTGGTCTCTAGTCCCTCTGATCTTGCGAAACCCAGGTTGCACGTCAGGAAGCTCCCGATCCACATACTGCTGCAGCCTACCTTGGAGGATTTTCAACATCACCTTGCTAGCGTGCGAAATAAGCGCGACTGTGCGGTAGTTGGAACAATCTTTGGCACTGCCTTTCTTTGGAATGGGGATGTCAACTGACCTCCTCCAATCCTGTGGCCACTGCAGGGTTGTCCAAATCTTCTGACATAATGTAAGCAGAACGTTAACAGCGTCATGGTTGAGGTTTTGATGCAACTCAGCTCGAATGCCATCAATTCCGCTAGCTTTGTTCTTAGCAAGGCTGGCTAAGGCCCACTCAACTTCACTTTTCAGGATGCCCAGCTCGAGATCAGTAATCACAACGGCCTTCTGTTGGGTTTGCAGATTCGGGTCCTTCTTGTACAGTTCTTCTGTGTATTCCTGCCCCCTCTTCTTTATCTCTGAGGCTTCAGTGAGGTCCTTGCCACGTTTGTCCTTTGTCACGCCCAGCTTAGCACAGAAGCTTCCTTTGATATCTTTGATCGTCTTATACAGAGCTCTTGTGTTCCTTAATTGGCTGTTGTCCTCAACTGCTTGGCACTGTATGTTCAGGAAGGAATTCTTATCTCTCCTTGCTATTTTCTGAAAATCCGCATTGTGAACCTTGTATCTTTCTGTTTCCCCCATAACTTTTGCCATCCTCTTTTCCTCAGCTATTTGCAAAGCCTCTCCAGATAACCAGTTTGCTTTCTTGCATTTCATTTGCTTTAGAACTATCTTAGTAACAACTTCTTGTATTGTATCACGAACATCAGTCCACATCTCTCCGGGCTCTCTGTCTTCTAGATCTAATTCTTGAAATCGATTCCTCACTTCCACAGCATATTCTAATGAAATTCGGTCCAGACTAAACCTTAAAGGCCTAGTTTTCTGCGTTTTCCTATATAGAAGCTTAATTTTGGCAACAAGAAGCTGATAATCGGTGCCACAATCGGCCCAGGCCATGTTTTTACTGCTTGTATAGCGCTTCTCCATCTCTGCCTGCAAAGAATATAATCGATATGATTCCTGTACAGACCGTCCGGTGAAGTCCATGTGTACAGGCGCCTCTTGTGCTGTTGAAACCGAGTATTCGCTATGGTCAGGTTGTGTTCTTGACAAAATTCTACTAGCCTCTGCCCTGCACGCGAAGACCGAACTTGCCTATAATTCCCGATATTTCTTCACACCCGACCTTAGCATTCCAGTCTCCTATGAGAAAAACGACGTCTGATGATGGAGTGCGGTCTAAAAGGCATTGTAGGTCCGCATAAAATCTCTCAACGTCAGCTTCTTCAGCAGTAGTGGTCGGTGCATAGATTTGGATAACTCTTATGTTGAAAGGGTGACCTTGGATCCGAAGTGAAATCATTCGGTCATTTTTGGGGTTGTACCCTAGCACTGCTTTGCCCATTCTTCTCTTTAGTATGAGAGCGCACCCATTCCTTCTCTTGGAGTCGTTCCCACAATAAAAGACATAATGGTCGCCGGAGTTAAATTCTCCCATTCCGGTCCACTTGAGCTCGCTGATACCCAAGATATCAATGTTCAATCTGTCCATTTCTCGCTTGACGACATCCAGTTTACCTTGCGTCATAGATCTTACATTCCATGTTGCTATGTGATATATCTCCTTGCAACACCGGACTTTCCGGTCGCTTCCCGCCACATCCACAACTGAGCGTCCTTTTGGCTTTAGCCCACCCGCTTCATTCGTCCTGGAACTACTAGGAATCGCCCTTTGTTCATCCCCAGTAACATGTGGGATGCCTTCCAACCTGGGGGGCTCATCTTCCGGCGCCATATCATTAATGGTGTTGTGACTGGCCATAGGGTTTTCTTGGCATGAAATACTGGAGTGGGTTTCCATTACCTTCTCCAGTTACTCAAATTTTGTCAGAACGTTCTGCCGTGAACTGTCTGTCTTGGGTGGCCCTACACAGCAGAGCTCACGACTTCATCGAGTTTCGCAAGCCCCTCCGCCACGACAAGGCAGTGATCCATGAAGAGGGGTTTGTTCAGAGCTGAGGCCCAATGAATTCGTACTGAACCCGAATATACACTGAAGGACGTGCGGTCTGATATGGCCTATGTATTAGATCAATCTCTTTCGTCAACCTCACTTTGCCAGTTGCCATTCTTTAGGACCATTGAGGACAAGTAATTATTGTTGCAGGTCGATCCAGTGTGTCGTCAGTGCGGGAGAGAGTGTAAACATCCTTCTTTGTTATGACCTTCAAGCGCCAGCAATTAGCGCAGAAGCAAACTGGACAGTCTTTCTTCTCTAGAATGACTGGAGCTGCCAAGGGGCTGTTTGATGGCTGTATAACCTCGGCACGAAGCATTCCACCGACGTACTCGCGGATTGGTTGGCGTTCTCGTGGCAATACGTGATAGGGCACAGTGGTTAGTGGTAGGTGGCGCAGATGTCGGGTCTGTTCGCCAGCTAAAATGCGGTGCTTGGCATTTAATGTTTACCGCACTCTTATTGTTAACGAGAAGCACTTGCAGTAGCTTTGAAGAAGACTTTGAATCTGGCCTTTTCGGCATCGAAGTGAATCCGGATTGATTTCAAACATAGGCTGACGAATTTGGTTCGCAGCATCTTCCAGGGTATTGGACTTGTAGGGTGAATACATCTCAATTGTCTGCTAATACATCTAGAAAAGCGACCCTTATGCCCTTATTGAGATTGCCGGTATTCTTCGAAGACGTTCATCACCGGCACATTAGCATGTTCTGTAAAAAAATGGGCGATGCTTCTTACGATGCCGAGCCCTCATTCAAAGATCAGCTTGGTGCTTCCTTCGACTTCGATGATTTCGATTCCCGTGCTCCCCACGCGATTGACGACGCTTGAATGCGAGGCACGTTGAATTCTCAGGGTAGGACTTTCAGAGCAGCATCATATGTCGAAGTCGTAAGGGTAGGTATGATATCCGTAGAGAGTGTGATGAGGTTTGATCGAAGGTAGATGATGATCTGACGCTCCCAGAAAAACTCCGTACTGAAAATAACGCCTCGCAAAAGGTTCTGTAGGACCAGAATGCCGGGAGGATACGTAAGGCCTTTTACTGTCAGTTTTTCAGTGCATTGCCCCGAGATTGTATTAAATTTGCCAGCGCGGTGCTTATCTCTGGACCATGTCAAGTGGCTGCAAATGTCTTGAGCGGGAGGCGAGCGCTCGCTGATGACTGATTTGTCGGCTCCTGTGTCCCCTAAAAGGACACCTGTAGACTGTCAACACCAACGTCAAGGTGACTAGTTGATATCCTTGTATTACGCGTTGGCTTCGATGTCCGACCTCGTCCCCGTCGTGTACTTCAGTCGCGTCCGGGCCGCAATGTTGCCATGTCTCAGGGCGATGGTATTGAATTGAACTCTGGTCGCTTACTCGTTCATGCCGTCTTGGGGTGCGCTGGTGTTGTAGCTACTTCAACGTCATTAGCTGTCAGCGGTGGATGGTCTTTGTCTTTTCGTTGTTGACTAACCTCACATCCGGGGGCCGCAGTCTTCATTTTCTACTATGGGTGCAAAACGTTTTAGCCCGAGGGCGTCCAGATGGTACACGACCGGCGGTGAGTTGACCACGCGTGCTGTCTCCTGCGAAGGATGTCGTTTGGTTACTTATGCTCGCTCACCAGGACGCAATCGTGGGTCATCGGTGGCAAAACCAGCACTCCATTCCGTCTATGGGCAGCGGGGAAGTATCTGCCGAACTTCGCCACAGTGGAAGCATGCTGGGCGTAGTTCGGCAGTGGCTAGTCTACGTCGAGGAGGGATTGCGGATCAGCGTAATGTGTCTGCATATATCATCGCAGCAGCGTCTTGCGTTGGGCCGTGGGAGACGTCGCATAACGACCATGCAGCCTTCTGATGGACGACGTTCATATAGTTGCCACCTGTGCTCTCTGGAAGATCTCAGCGGCCGGCGAAGTTCCTCTCAAACGCTCTCTCGTGTGATATCCCATATGTTGTCATTCGCCAGAGATATTGATTCGGCATGAATATGGTTCGGTAGCCAAGGGTTCACGCTTCCTGAATGAACTAGCCACAGGTTTCCGGGAGTTCTGATACGGCTAGTAAAAGGTGTTTCTGTTGCCCCTCGAAAACCTTCCTCCTTTCTTCGGGAATGACAGTGTCCGTGAGTGAGGACAATTAGGCCGCTGGATCTTGAAGGAGCATTTCCTCAACTCTCTTTTTCCTCACCAATTCATGCAACTACATCGAATAATTCCTTCTCCAATTCCACCCACACAATTATTCAGGACTCATGCTCTTTATACCACGTCGGAGCGGCTCCATTCAGTGTAAAGATCGTTTCGAAGCTTCGTTGCATTCTCACCTTTTCTTTGTAGCAACTCTTTCGTCTTTATGTAGCTATGAGTAAAGCGGAAATATGTGCGAGTTGGTACATATTCCTTTCGCTCACAGAGCGCCAAGACAGCACTGCAGACGGAGAATTGTGTTCCGTCTGCAGTCCTGTCTTTGCGCGCTGTGAGCGAAATAAATTTATATTGCTAGTCTTCCGAAGCTTCTTCCTGCGCTCTATTGCAAATTGGCGCTTATGGAAGCTGCCGAAAGATCAAGAAAACAGACGCTTGATTCTTGGCCGTTGTGGTTGTTGAGGCGTCCGTCCGCGGTTGACTTGGGTGCGGCAGTAACCCGTGTTCAGGCGGTAGCCTCTGGAGTCGGCGGCTGTCCGGTGGCCTTTATGTTGGTCCCCCAAGGGTGAGAGAAAGGAGTGTTGTCTTAGTTTTGCAGGGAAGGTCCGAAACACAAAGGCAGCATCTACACCACGTGTCGCGTGGTAGTGAAAAGGTCGTCGTCCACAGCCGAAGTGACTTTTATTTTACGAAACAATCACCCTTTATTAGACGGGTTTGCGCCCGCTAAAAAGCTTAGCAATCCGGCGTCACCGATACTAGCGAATGAGCACGGGGGTCGTCAGGCTGCAAATAGCCACTGAGGTAGGCCACGCTCGATTTAAAATCGGCAAAGGTCGGGGAACGGGCGTCTATATATCCAGTTGAAGGAACCTAGAGAGTTATGGAATGTTAAGGAAGCAGTTGGACATGTGCTCACTCGGGTAAAATATCGGCACATCTCGCGCAACAAAGAAAGTAATGAAGTCGCATCTTGCGACAACGAGCCTGTACATGATCGTTCAGTGCGCTTTAACCGCAGTCAAAAAGGTGCGTTCTGGCGGCTGTTGAAAGCGACAACTAATAAAAGATTTCAATAGATTTCAATCGTTTGCTGCAGTATAATATTGGAACAGCATAATATGGTACCCCGGCATCTCCTACTAGAATATTTTACCTTCTGAAATTGGAGCAGCGTATACTGTTCGCACATATATACGCACATCACATGAAAGTATATTTACTAAACATAGAACAGAGTTAATAATCTTCAACTTAATTCATTTTGAGCGTGCTATTTTGCTGTGTAATGCGCTAAAGCTGATGCTCCATAAATTTATCTTTAATTTCCACAGATATATTTTTGCTAACGCTCGTTGCTTTGTAGACTGTACTTTTATACTCGACCTGCGAACGGAGGCGTACCCACTTTACCCGTGTTCAGTTCTCCATCATACCGTGTAAACCATCTTCCTCTCGTTTATCCTGTATACTAATTACTTGTTACACTGCTTTCCATGTTTGGCATTTCTATCCACTTTGCTTTGCTCTGGGAGGTAAAGCCGACAATCTTGCATTTCTGGGCCTCCTTGTATAGAACGGAAGGCCCATGAACAGTTACGCAGCCAGACTAAGCATAAGTTTGAAACCTGCTAAGAACACTTCTTCAGTGAAATGGTCGATTTAACATTTATTAGTATGAACAAATTCACATTCTTCAATTTTCCTCTATTATAATGGCGGCAATAGCACGGTTTTCTGCCATAGAGAAGAGCTTTTTGTTCCACACGAATTTAGCGCACAGGCTGGAGATGGCCCCATAAAGTACTTGATTGCATCTGTTTCTTCTCTGCTCTTGTTTGCACAAAACGTTCCTACGTGCGATCATGGGCGTCCGCGATAGTTGCTCACTTGATTTCGATGCCACATGGCGATCTTCAGGGACAGTGCCAATACCGATATAGTTGACAGGTGAAAAACTGCAGTGGCACTTCTGTCCCGCAGTGAACATTGTGCTCCACTGCTAAACCCACAAGGAACTCGATTCTTACCAGGTAAAGAATGGTTACATTTAGGCCAAGAAAAAGGCTCCCATGAGATGTGCGAAGTCAGTGCAAAATAAAAAAATAATTTCTCAAATTAAGTTCGCAGTTGGCCACACGGCGCGGCTCATCAGCGATGTTATTTTGAACGTCAAGCTCCACGTTTGCACAGTAAAACGTAACTAAACAGTTTCTTCTGTCAGCTATCTAGTAAAATTATTACGTCAAATACAAGATGGGAAAGTGTGAAAAGCATTTCTTTATTTTACAGAGACTTTTGAAGAAGTAAGGGCCTTAATGCTTCGCTAAACTGAAAAATACTATCATTGGCTTGATTACGTCTGACAAAGGCGCTACCAAACCACCAAATCCTAGTTCCAATTCTGCAAAAGTTTCCCTTGTACAGCTTACAGCAAAGTACGGTGGTACCTGTACCTGCCCGCATCATCTTATGTGAGGAGAATTAGATCTCTCAGTTGCTTCCGCGCATTATTTTCCTATACCATTCGGCGTCTAAGCTTCATTGTGATGCACAGATGTTTGATTCGCTCAGAGGACAGTACAGAAAACGGACGCAGCTTGAGCGTTGTCTTGTTCGCTAATTTAAATTACGCTTACCAAAATCGAGCCAGTCCAACTTAAAGCCTTGATCATATTGTTCAGAAAAAGGATATTGACAGTGGCGCGAGAGGAGCCTTTGGGCTAGGCCACCTGCCAACGAGCCGTTTATGGGAGCCACGTGCGTTGTCGCACAACGCCTTGAAACGCGTGCACACTATAAATTCTTACGACTATTTATTTTACAATGTTAAGGGTTTCTGACCTGGAGTGAAATCTATATACAGGGTAATGAATAACAACGGATTAGTGAAATATAATATATTTTCTACGAAACTGCACACGCTAATGCCAGCGAAAATCTACTAAACGTATTCACAAAAAACACAATAACTGCTCGGCATGTGTCCGCATGGGAAGGAAAGCGCAGCAGGGGGCAGAAGAACGTTAGGTGGGCGGATGACGTTAGCAAATTCGCAGAGGTCAAGTGAACGCAGCTAACATCGGACGGGATTAGATGGAGGAGTATGGAAGTGGCTTTCGCACTGCAGTGGGTATAGTCCGGCTAGTGATGATGATGCGTCTGCAATTAAACTAGGCATACGGAACATGTAACATGTAAACGCGCGGTTAGTATTAGAGAACGCTTAAGAAAACACATTTCGCCATTACTGCTATCAGGTGGTTTATTATAGATTATTGCTACGTTTCCGCCCTTAACCGTGAAAGTCTTTCTACGCCGCTCATGGTGAAAATCTCGTGTCCGTGGTATATGTAGCCTACATTCCGCGCGATGCGTCAAATGTGTCGACCACACGCGGCAGTTGACTCGCGCGATGACTTAATTTCGCCACTGAGGATGTTTAGTAGGTTATAATGTAGACATAATTTTCTTGTTCCGCTGGTTCGGCCTAGTTTCTGGCGCCTCGTGTAAATCAATTCAGTTTCGCATGTTGAGTAGAGATGTTGGCGACAACACAAGCAAATACAAATTATGACGTAATAAAACTGTAAAAAATACACAAACATGCAAAAGAGGTAGAAGAAATAATGAATATAGTGAAGCTAAGTACAAACCTGTAATTATTAGACTGTCAAATTGAGTAACAAGCTGAGGTTTCAAGTGAACCTTGACTTATCCGCGGAAATCTCACACGCTTAAAGGACGACATCCGCGCGCTCTAAAAAAATATTTTTATCGTTCTGAAAACATGCTAAAATATTCATAGAGCGATTTCGAGGTCATGGTTTCAGAATATGCATTATGCCGTGTGCTTACGCCACTGGCGTGATGTTTTCGTGGGCTAATATCCCACTTAATAATAGCGCTTAACTGCTGTCGAGATGTGCATGACATTTCAAATCATTTAATGCGAGGAAAAATTGCTGCTGTCTAGCACGCCAAGCTCAATGTGCAAGGGAGAGCGTTGTATGCTTGGCTATGCTGCGTTGCTAAGCTTGGTTAGAATCCTAGATAACCTAGTAAACAAACAAAAAGCTCGATTAAGCATGGCCAGACACTGTTACTTGTGGTTTTACTCCTCTATGCCTGTCTAAGGACATGAAAATGCAACCAATGCACTAGCATGAGTGTTCGACTTATCCAATGCTATCGCGAATCTCAAGAACATAACAGCCAGTGTTGAATGACAGAAACGTGTCATGGGAATTTTGAAAGGGGAAGTCTCAGGAGGTGAGCCAGATAGCAGGCAGTGATGGTGGAGGGAATTGTAGGCAGTGTGCAGGAAAGCTGATTTCAATATGTCGCACAGTGTATATTTATGGAGATATGAACAGGTACGACCAAAGTTTGCTACGTGCGTGAAGAAGCAGCAGGTGTGCGACCTAGAAGAAGCGAGCGCAGGCGCTTGCCAGCGGCGTGTACTCGCCAGATCCTCTCAGTTCAGCTTAGTCGTTCAGTCGTGTCCGACTCTTCGTGACCCTATGGACCATGTCACGCTACGCTTTCCGGTCTCTCACTATCTTCCTAACATCACATAACTTCATCTGCAGTGCCTCGAGGATGCCATCTAACCAACGCGTTCGCTGCCCAGCCCTTCTCCGGCGACCCTCAACCTTCCCCAACATCAAATCTTTCTCCAGCGACTCCTCTCTTCTCATCAGATGACCAAAGTAGCTGAGCTTTAACTTTAAAATTTGACCCTCCAATGAGCAGTCAGGGTTTATGGTCGACAATATCGACTGATTTGATCTTCTGGCAGTCCAAGGAACTCTCAAGAGTATTCGCCAGCACCACAATTCAAACGCGTCAATTCTTTGGCGGTCAGCCTTTTTCACAGTCCAACTCTCGCATCCATACATCACAACTGGAAAGACCATAGCACGAGTTATACGGATCTTGGTTGGCAGACTAATGTCTCTGCTCTTTACTAGGCGGTCAAGGCTAACCATTGCTCTCTTCCCCAGAAGCAGGCGTCTCCTAATTTCATGGCTGCTCTCTCCTTCCGAGGTAATCTTGGAGCCCAAGAACAGAAAATCTGTCACAGCTTCTACTTCTTGTCCCTTGATGCTCCAGGACCGGATAGGGCGAGACGCCATGATCTTTGTCTTTTTAATGTTCAGTTTAAGCCAAAACTTCTCACTCTCTTCTTGTACGCGGATCAGAAGTCTCTTCAGTTCCACTTCACTTTCTGCCATTAAAGTGGTATCATCCGCATATCTAAGCTTGTTGATACGTTTTCCAGCAATCTTCACTCCAGCTGAAGACTCGTCCAGACCGGCCTTCCTCATGATGCACTCTGCATATAAGTTAAATAGGCAGGGCGACAGTATGCAGCCTTGCCTCACTCCTTTCTCGATCGGAAAGCAATCAGTAAGACCTTGCCCAGTTCTGACTGTGGCCTCTTGCCCTTCATACAGGTTCCTGAGGAGACAGATGAGGTGAATTGGAACCCCCATCTCTTGGAGAGCTTGCCACAATCTGCTGTGATCTACGCAGTCAAACGCTTTCGCATAATCAATAAAGCAGAAGTAGATGGGTTTCTGGAACTCTCTTGCTTTTTCCATGATCCAGCGAAGGTTGGCAACTTGGTCTCTAGTTCCTCTGCCCTTGCGAAACCCAGCTTGCACGTCCGGAAGCTCCCGATCCACATACTGCTGCAGCCTACCTTGGAGGAATTTCAACATCACCTTGCTAGCATGCGAAATAGGCACGATCGTGCGGTAGTTGGAACCATCTTTGGCACTGCCTTCATTTCGAATGGGGATATAAACTGACCGCCTCCAATCCTGTGGCCACTACAGGGTTGTCCAAATCTTCTGACTAAATGTATGCAGAATGTCAACAGCGTCATGGTAGAGGTTTTGAAGCAACTCAGCTGGAATGCCATCAATTCATCTAGCTTTGTTCTTAGCAAGGCTGGCTAAGGCCCATTCAACTTCACTCTTCAGGATGCCCGGCTCGAGATCAGTAATGACAACCGTCTCATGTTGGGTTTGCACATTCGGGTCCTTCTTGTCAGTTCTTCTGTGTATTCCTGCCACCTCTTCTTTATCTCTGAGGCTTCAGTGAGGTCCTTGCCTTGTTTGTCCTTTATCACGCCCAGCTTAGCACAGAAGCTTCCTTTGATATCTTTGATTGTCTTATACAGAGCTCCAGTGTTCCTTAATTGGCTGTCGTCCTCAACTGCTTGGCACTGTATGTTCAGGAAGGCATTCTTAGCTCTTCTTGCTATTTTCTGAAAATCCGCATTGAGAACCTTGTATCTTTCTCTTTCAAGCCCCCATAACTTTTGCCATCCTCCTTTCCTCAGCTATTTGCAAATCCTCTTCAGATAATCAGTTTGCTTTCTTGCATTTATTTTGCTTTGGAACTACCTTAGTAGCAACTTCTTGTATTATATCACGAACATCAGTCCACATCTCTTCGGGCTCTCTGTCTTCCAGATCTAATTCTTGAAATCGATTCCTCACTTCCACAGCATATTCTAATGGAATTTGATCCAGATCATACCTGAAAGTCCTCCTAGTTTTCTGCGTTTTCCTCAATCGAAGCTTAATTTTGGCAACAAGAAGCTGATGATCGGTGCCACAATCGGCCCCAGGCCTTGTTTTTACTGCTTGTATAGCGCTTCTCCCTCTCTGCCTGCAAAGAATATAATCGATCTGATTCCTGTTCAGACCGTCCGGTGAAGTCCATGTGTACAGGCGCCTCTTGGGCTGCTGAAAATGAGTATTCGCTATGGTCAGGTTGTTTTCTTGACAAAACTCTACTAGCCTCTGCCCAGCTTCATTTGGCTCGCCAAGACCGAACTTGCCTAAAATTCCGGATATTTCTTCACTCCCGACCTTTGCATTCCAGTCTCCTATGAGAAAAACGACATCTGATGATGGGGTGCGGTCTTAAAGGCATTGTAGGTCCGCATAAAATCCCTCAACGTCAGCTTCTTCAGCAGTAGTGGTCGGTGCATAGACTTGGATAACTCTTATGTTGAAAGGGTGACCTTGGATCCGAAGTGAAATCATTCCGTCGTTTTCGGGGTTGTACCCTAGCACTGCTTTGCCCATTCTTCTGTTTACTATGAGAGCGACCCCATTCCTTCTCTTGGATTCGTGCCCACAAAAAAAGACATAATGGCCGCCGGAGTTAAATTCTCCCATTCCGGTCCACTTGAGCTCGCTGATACCCAAGATATCAATGTTCAATCTATCCATTTCTCGCTTGACGACATCCAGTTTACCTTGCGTCATTGATCTTACATTCCATGTTGCTATGTGATATATCTCCTTGCAACATCGGATTTTCCAGTCGCTTCCCGACACATCCACAACTGAGTGGCCTTTTGGCTTTATCTCATCCGCTTCATTCGTCCTGGAGCTACTAGGAATCGCCCTTTGTTCATCCCCAGTAACATGTGGGACGCCTGTCAACCTGGGGGGCTCATCTTCCGGCGCCATATCATAATTGGTATTGTGACTGGCCATAGGGTTTTCTTGGCAGGAAATACTGGAGTGGGTTGCCATTACCTTCTCCAGTGAATCACATTTTGTCAGAACTCTCTGCCGTGACCTGTCTATCTTGGGTGGCCCTACACAGCAGAGCTCACGACTTCATCGAGTTTCGCAAGCCCCTCTGCCACGACAAGGCAGTGATCCATGAAGGGGCCAGATCCTCTAACTAAATCCAAATTCCCGGCATTGACACCCTCTGGACCTCTGACGAAGCCAGTGAATCTTACCCTTTATTATCACAGACAGAATTATCAACTCCCCTGCTGCCTGATCAGAGCTACGCATGACGTGTCTGATAATGCATGACAGAGATTGTGGGTCCTTCCTTTCTTATAAACCAATGTACAATTAAAGCAAAAGTTTCACTTCGGTAAAAGCCGGTCTTCGAATGAAACAATGTTTCAACGTCAAGTGGCCTTGAAGTAATGAAAAGCCGATGAGCACAATTCCATGGTGTCCATAAAAAGTATACTCCACCTGGCTCCCCCCAAACCCATTTTAAACGGAGAAGTAGCTCTGTATTGTCGAATGACAGTGCACGTTAACCGTCCCAAGGTGGCCGACATTATTTCGGAGCCCTCCATTGTGGGAGCTCTTTCACTCTTAAATCTTTCACTCCCAGCTTCCTTTCTTTTATGGATTTCCTTTCTTATGAATCAATTTACAATTAAGAATAAAACAATTACAAGGGTTCAACGCTGCTGAGGCAAATATTGGGCGAAAGCATTAGCTGTGGGTGACCGAGCGTTCTTCTCTTGTTCTTCTTCCTCAGCCCCCATATAAAGCCCCGCTTTAACAGAGCCCCAAAAGGTTTTAGTGGCCTATAGAGGTAGCGTGAATGTCAGGGTCCTAGCAGGCTGATTCTGACATAACCGTCCCATGTGAAACGAGAGACCCAAGGTGGCAGCTCTTGCCGACCGCTTCAGTTGGTAGCCCTGCTCTCACCTTAGTGTCACATGGGGTGTCATGTGGGTAAGACAGGGCTACCAGCCGCGCTACGCTGAAGGTGCGGAGCCTAGAGTAGTATTGCTTTCGCAATAAAACAAGATCTTGGCATGGTTGAGTGTAAGTGTCCACCATTTCGTGGAGTCCAACCAAAAGCATATCGAAGCAAAACAAAGAGGCGTTCGTTTGGACTGTGATGGCAGTGCCCTTTAAACATTTCCAAGTGGTCGAAATTGCTCCGTAGTCCTCCACTATGGCTCCACTTTCCGCATTCATTACACCTCCTATCCTTCTATTACGGCGCGGTCAAGTGTCCACAGAAAAACTGTAAGAGATACCCCTTCCATTTCCTATAGAGCAATCATAATTATATATAGCACTGCAACGAACGCATGCCAAGGAAAGGAAATTTCCAATTTTTGGCACGAGCCCAGCCTCTATAGAAAATGTCTACAAGACGTTCCCTATATACCACGAGCTGCTGTAGCTCAAGTTTTCTGCAGTGCACATTCGGCAGATCTTTCTCAATTTTTGGTATCCGATAGGCTCAACGATTCCACTGGTTGCACAGGTGCCCATTTCAGGCAGTTCCATTTTCCCAGTTTCTAAATTGGGTTGCGTTGCCACAGAGAAAGCAGTTGGATCATTGCGGTTTGAAGTTGTCCATTGTGATAACACCACCAGTACTGTTTATTGCCTCAACAGAGCATAAAGCAACTATCCCTCACTACTATCTTGAACCGCAGTTTTTTCGATCGCTGGCAACAGCTTTGAGTTCTCTTAGTTTTCCATTAGTTGTGTGTTTAGTCTTGTGAGGGCATTACCATGGCTTGGGCGACGACCTGTACATCCGGCGATATGTATACAATAAATCTGTCAAGCTGGATATTAAGATCAATAATGTCCTATATTTCCCGCAAACATAAAAAACTGATTTCTCATAACGGATTGTCAAGCGCGCCTGACTGATCATTATAAGTATATTGAAAATATTCACCGAGTCATTGCAATGTGACCTGAATCCAGAGAACAAGGCAGTCCTGCAAAATTCAGGCCGGTTTAAATGTGCGATGCTGAAAAAGTTTATCCTTTACCCACAGCGCCATTGACATGACATAAAGGGGAGGGGGGTGTGATACCTATAACGTAGCATATAAATGAAGGTAAAAAAGCATCAGCAGCACCGTCATGCAAAAAGTAACGAAATAAAAGGATGATTATGATGACGGCCTTATTTTTATGGCACATGGGCATATTAGGCCAAATAATATCAAACACAAGGGAAAGTGTCAACTGAAGTCCATAAAATGCCCGAGGTGTGATGTTTAATGATGTACTTAAAAACCCTTCAGGGATCACTGCCTTGTCGTGGCGGAGGGGCTTGCGAAACTCGATGAAGTCGTCAGCTCTGCTGTGTAGGGCCACCCAAGATAGACAGGTCACAGCAGAGAGTTCTGACAAAATGTGATTCACTGGAGAAGGTAATGGCAACCCACTCCAGTATTTCCTGCCAAGAAAACCCTATGGCCAGTCACAATACCATTAATGATATGGCGCCGGAATATGAGCCCCCCAGGTTGTAAGGCGTCCCACATGTTACTGGGGATGAACAAAGGGCGATTACTAGTAGCTCCAGGACGAATGAAGCGGCTGGGCTAAAGCCAAAAGGACGCTCAGTTGTGGATGTGTCAGGAAGCGGCCGGAAAATCCGATGTTGCAAGGAGATATATCACATAGCAACATGGAATGCAAGATCTATGACGCAAGGTAAACTGGATGTCGTCAAGCGAGAAATGGACAGATTGAACATTCATATCTTGAGTATCAGCGAGCTCAAGTGG
Organism: Amblyomma maculatum; assembly: GCA_023969395.1. Lineage (NCBI taxonomy): Eukaryota > Metazoa > Arthropoda > Arachnida > Ixodida > Ixodidae > Amblyomma > Amblyomma maculatum. Next base: position 86,911 of record JAJIZL010029454.1, read on the forward strand.
ACCGGAATGGGAGAATTTAACTCCGGCGACCATTATGTCTTTTATTGTGGGCACGAATCCAAGAGAAGAAATGGGGTTGCTCTCATAGTAAACAGAAGAATGGGCAAAGCAGTGCTAGGGTACAACCCCAAAAACGACGGAATGATTTCACTTCGGATCCAAGGTCACCCTTTCAACATAAGAGTTATCCAAGTCTATGCACCGACCACTACTGCTGAAGAAGCTGACGTTGAGAGATTTCATGCGGACCTACAATGCCTTTTAGACCGCACCCCATCATCAGACGTCGTTTTTCTCATAGGAGACTGGAATGCTAAGGTCGGGAGTGAAGAAATATCCGGAATTATAGGCAAGTTCGGTCTTCGCGTGCAGGGCAGAGGCTAGTAGAATTTTGTCAAGAACACAACCTGACCATAGCGAATACTCGGTTTCAACAGCACAAGAGGCGCCTGTACACATGGACTTCACCGGACGGTCTGTACAGGAATGATATCGATTATATTCTTTGCAGGCAGAGATGGAGAAGCGCTATACAAGCAGTAAAAACAAGGCCTGGGCCGATTGTGACACCGATTATCAGCTTCTTGTTGCCAAAATTAAGCTTCGATTGAGGAAAACGCAGAAAACTAGAAGGCCTTTCAGGTATGATCCGGATTAAATTTCATTAGAATATGCTGTGGAAGTGAGGAGTCGATTTCAAGAATTAGATCTAGAAGACAGAGAGCCCGAAGAGATGTGGACTGATGTTCGTGATATAATACAAGAAGTTGCTACTAAGGTAGTTCCAAAGCAAAAAAAATGCAAGAAAGCAAACTGGTTATCTGATGAGGCTTTGCAAATAGCTGAGGAAAGGAGGATGGCAAAAGTTATGGGGGAAAGAGAAAGATACAAGGTTCTCAATGCGGATTTTCAGAAAATAGCAAGGAGAGATAAGAATGCCTTCCTGAACATACAGTGCCAAGCAGTTGAGGACAACAGCCAATTGAGGAACACAAGAGCTCTGTATGAGACAATCGACGATATCAAAGAAACTTCTGTGCTTAGCTGGGCGTGATAAAGGACAAACGAGGCAAGGACCTCACTGAAGCCTCAGAGATAAAGAGTTGGCAGGAATACACAGAAGAACTGTACAAGGACCGGAATGTGCAAACGCAATAAAAGACGGTTGTGATTACTGATCTCGAGCCGGGCATCCTGAAGAGTGAAGTTGAATGGGCCTTAGCCAGCCTTGCTAAGAACAAAGCTAGCGGAATTGATGGCATTCCATCTGAGTTGCTTCAAAACCTCAACCATGACGGCGTTAACATTCTGCATACATTATGTCAGAAGATTTGGACAACCCTGCAGTGGCCACAGGATTGAAGGAGGTCAGTTTACAACCCCATTCCAAAGAAAGGCAGTGCTAAAGATTATTCCAACTACAGCACGATCGCGCTTATTTCGCATGCTAGCAAGGTGATGTTGCAAATCCTCCAAGGTAGGCTGCAGCAGTATGTGGATCGGGAGCTTCCGGACGTGCAAGCTGGGTTTCGCAAAAGCAGAGGAACTAGAGACCAGATTGCCAACCTTCGCTGGATTATGGAAAAAGCAAGAGAGGTACAGAAACCCATCTACTTCTGCTTTACTGATGATGCGAAAGAGTTTGACTGCGTAGATCACAACAGATTGTGGCCACAGGATTGGAGGCGGTCAGGAGGCGGTCAAATGGAACTCTCCAAGAGATGGGAGTTCCATTTCACCTCATCTGTCTCCTCAGGAACCTGTATGAAGGGCAAGAGGCCACAGTCAGAACTGGGCATGGTCTTACTGATTGGTTTCCAATCGAGAAAAGAGTGAGGCAAGGCTACATACCGTCACCCTGCCTATTTAACCTATACGCTGAGTGCATCATGCGGAAGGCCGGTCTGGACGAGTCTTCAGCTGGAGTGAAGATTCCTGGAAGACGTATCAACAAGCTTAGATATGCGGATGATACCACTTTAATGGCAGAAAGTGAAGTTGAACTCAAGAGACTTCTGATGCGCGCACAAAAAGAGAGTGAGAAGTTTGGGCTTAAACTTAACATTAAAAAGACAAAGATCATGGCGTCTTGCCCTATCAAGTCCTGGAGCATCAATGGACAAGAAGTGAAAGCTGTGACAGATTTTCTCTTCTTGGGCTCCACGATAACCCCGGAAGGAGACTGCAGCCATGAAATTTGGAGACGCCTGCTTCTGGGAAAGAGATCAATGGTTAGCCTTGACCGCCTTGTACTGAGCAGAGACTATAGTCTGCCAACCAAGATCCGTATAACTCGTGCTATAGTCTTTCCAGTTGTGATGTATGGATGCGAGAGTTTATTTATTTATTTATTTATTCTTATACCCTCAGGGCCCGAAGGCAATAAAGAGGGGAGTGGGAAAGATACATTTTTACAGGGTACAGTGCAGCATAAAACAACATAGGAGAAACAATAACACGGCGAAAAGTGATCAAAACAAAAAAAAAAAGGATTGGCGCAAAAAAAAATCGGAAAAGCAGGTGAGACAAAAAAAGAAACATTTCCGACAGTCAACAATGTCACCGAAAACGAACAAAAACAATTGACTACCATCTATAACTATAGATTACATACGGCTGTCTTAAAATAATTTGGGTCCGTAATATCAGCAATGTGCCTGACAGAAGTGTTTGGAACAAAAGAATAAGAGGCGTGTTTAGTACGACATGACGGAACACCTACTTTGTGAAGATGATCAATCCGACCTGAAACATAAGTGGGGGTAGTTAGTAGCCGGCTCTTAAGGACAGAATTGTGGTAGTAGATTTTGTGAAATAGGCATAAGCGAGAAATTTTTCTGCGTAGTGAAAGCGGTGGAAATGATAATGTTGTTTTCATAACGGTAACAGTGCAGTTACGGTGATATTTGGAAAGTATAAGATGTGACGCGAGGTTTCGAACAGATTCGATTTCAGATTCTAGAGATGCAAGGCCAGGGTCCTAGACAGAGGCTGCATATTCCAGTTTAGGACGAACAAGGGTTTTATAAAGAAGCAATTTTATTGAACTAGAAGAAAGGTTAAAGTTTCGGCGCAGATAGCCCAACATGCGGTTAGCATTGTTAGTAATAGATTCCACATGCAGATTCCAAGAAAGATTAGAAGTTATGTGCGCACCAAGGTGTTTATACGAAGACACAGTTTCAAGAGGAGTAATTTTGAGGTTGTAATTAGCTACTTCAATGTTACGACGAGAAATAGGCATATGTTTGCACTTGTTAATGTTAAGCTCCAATTGCCATAATTTACACCACTTTGAAACTTGGTTAATATCAAACTGAAGAACAGAAATGTCAGAATAAATTCACAGTAAATAACACAATCGTCAGCAAAGAGACACACTGAAAAAGCACTGGTGTTAGGCAAATCATTAATATAAATTAGAAAAGTAGGGGCCCTAGTACGGAGCCCTGGGGAACGCCTGAGCCCACTGGAGAGGAACGAGAGTTCGATTTATTTGCTGTCACGTATTGAGAATGGTTAGTGAGGAAAGACTTAAGCCACGAAACGATGTTAGGGTCGAGTTTGAGGTTACTTAATTTGAAAAGTAGTAATTGGTGAGAAACTTTATCGAAAGCTTAGGAGAAATCGAGGAATATACAGTCTGCTATGGAACCCCGGTCAAGAATGAAATGGTCTTGTGAAAAGCATAGAAGCTGAGTCTCGCATGAGAATGTTTTACGAAACCCGTGTTGGGAATGACTGAAGAAAGGAGTTGATTCAAGAAAATTGGCGAGATGAGAGCAGATGACATGTTTTATGATCTTACATGGGATGCTAGTGAGTGAAATGGGTCGGTAGTTATAAAGAGAATGTTTGTCCCCAGACTTGTGCAGGGGAATCACCTTGCCCACCTTCCAGTAGCTAGGAACACAGCTACACTCAAGAGATTGTTTAAACAGTTCAGCAAAAATAATGACACTATACACTTTAGTATTTTTCAAAAATTTTGAGTTAATGTTGTCCACTCCGCATGATGATGACGTCTTCAGTTGTTCAATTATTTTTTCTACGCCCACAGGATCCATTATAACGGGGTCCATAAAAAAGAAGTCACGGGGTGGGTAATGAGGAATTTCGGTAATTAAATTGTTAGTAAAAGAAGCAATAAACACATCATTAAAAACATCAGCACACATTTCACAAGGAATTAATTGTTCATCTGCAGTTTTCAGATTGATTGTAGATGGGTCAGTTTTCTTAACCACGTTCCATTATTGTTTTGGGTTATTTATTAGCACCGATGGAAGAGTATGACTAAAGAATGACTCCTTAGCTTGTTTTAGTGCTGATTTATATGCAGACGCAGCAGAATAGTAAGCGTCCCACCGGGGCATAGAATTAGACACTTTGGCGGAGCGAAACAGACGTTTTTTTTTGTTTGATAGCCGTTTTAGTGAAGAATTATATCAGGGCGAACAGTTGTTAGTTAATAGTTTTCGCAGCGGAACGTAAGAATTAGTCAGGGATGATATTTGATCCTTATAAAGGGTCCACTTAATTTCAATTGGGCAGTCATGAAAAGAGGGCAAGTATTCATCGATAAAAGCAGCGAGTTCACGATTAATTGCATCAATGTTTGCCTTTTGGTAGTCACGGATATATTTAGAAGTGTCATATCAGTGTGGTATCGCGACATTTACTGAAGAATGGAGCATACAACGATCACTTAAACCTTGCAAACAAGATATTGGAGCAACAATATCAGGCGACGTGGTGAGAACAAGGTCTAACAAGTTTGACGAAGAAGATGTAACACGGGTAGGCTGGGTAACAAGTTGGGAGAAATTAAAGTCGGCACACATGAGCAAAAAACCATCGCACTCTGTAGAAAAAGCACGGCCGCTCAATGGAGGCGCACTTGGGTGCGGCCCGTCGCGTCGCCCAGAAGAGCCGTATTGCGCCTAGTTCTCATCGCCACCGCTGCGGCGCCACCGCTCCGGGACGAGTCCGGGCGGAGAGCTGCGCGCAGCGGCCGTGGCTGTGCTTTCGTTTCGGCGTCCGCGTGGTTGGCGCTTGCTCAATTTAGGATTATGAGCGGCGTTTCACACATTATGTGATGCTATGTGCAAGTTTGCTATTGATAAGGTGATAGAGGCAAGTCATCATCAATATGCTTTTCTAAGTCATTTGTGGTCTTCCGTTTACAACGAGAACGAGGCAGTCGTGTGCTTCGCTGAGTGCGCACCCATTTAGTTGCGTTTCAACCACTGTAATAACGTATTCGATATTGCAATCTTGAAATCGGGACATGGTCAGGGGCCATTTATTCAGCGTGCACTTTTCTGGAAACTTACAATTCAGGACGTAGCGTTCAACATTATTATTGTTCAGCCTGTTCCTCTCTTTTCACTGGAAATAATATTCAAGTGGGTACCATCACCAAAACATACCAGCTAACACAAACTGTTGCAAAAGAAACAACACAAGACAGCCAGTTCAACGACACGCCCGCAGGCTCAGGCAATTTTTTTCTCGTTTGATTATGAAGCCGCGTGATGCACAGAAGACACGCAAGCTTATTTTACAAGTGAAGAACTTTTCTCGAAAAAGTTTTACGGGCAAGCGTGATTTTTTCCACTGTCTAATTAATGTTGCCTGTCCAGTTGGTCAGCAGTGGCCGCATTAGTTTCGTTAGGTCCTTAGTGTGACTGCGGTCTTCTCTCTCGCAAATCAACTCCGGAAATTGCACAAAATAGGGAAGAAGGGATGAAACTAACATGTGGCATAGCTTGCTGCTTCTTATGACCTGCGGGCACTTCATCACCTTGCTAACAAAGGTGCATGTGATTTTCAGATACCTTAGGCGTCCATCATCAAGAATTTTGATAAGTCCAGGGTTTTGCAGGAATCGCAAGGCACAAAATTAATAAATGGATGGGGGCTAATAAAATAAAATTATTGACACTCTAAAGTAAGCACTAGAAGTTATTTAAACTTTGGTAATATATGAATAATGAAAACACGGGCAGGCACTGAGAACAGAATAAATAAAAATGTTTCATGAGATTCTGTAAAACTATTCGTATACTTTCTCTTCAAATGGACGTGCAAGGTAACCAGCCAAGAATGCAATCGGTGCTTCTATGTCAGCTGCTGGTTCACATCACACATGAATGAATCCAAGCTGACTCGAAAACTCTCTCGCAGCAGACGTGACATGGCAGTTGGCAAGGTACTTTCATAATCGCGAATGCCAAGTTTTATAGCTGCCTATTGTTGATAGGTGCATTTGCAGACTGATACTGGCAAGATGCCAACCTGCACAAAGCATGACAAAATGTGTATAATCCCAGTCGATATATTCTTTTTTTTTTTTGCTAGAGGTACCTTCAGTATTTTCTCCGATGTGAAAACTGTAGCCCTTGCGTCAACTTTGTCGTTCCCGCCTTTGAATTGCCTTAGGCTGCTAAAAAGCGATACTATAGACCAGCTTTCAGAGCCTGCTTTAGGGCGTATCGGAATCTGAAAATAAGATTCGGGTAAATGTAATGCACTAGTAAGGCACACAGAAGACATTGTTGTAAGATACTTGATGTGATCAAGAAGGTCCTTAATTTGCGCCACTGTGGATCTGGTTGTCATAATTGTCACTTCGTACGTTTGTTTGGTTAGCCTTTGTTTCGACGGGCCTCCTTGGACCTGAATGTCTTCGATATGGCAAAGTCCAACTCAAACCAAGAAAGTCGCTCGTCATCTGACAAATAGAGCGGCTCCTCTTGGTGTCTCCATGGCTTCACTTATGCGATGTTGGGCAAGGCATACCATTTTGATATCATCGTCATAAAAGTGATCGTGGCGCAGCTATCTTGAAACACACATGCTTCAGGATGACACGGGGGGTTGTCCAGGAGGAAATAAAGTGTAGCTATAACAAGTGGGGAAAATAAAGCTATTGACCTGCGCACATTAATTTTTTCAATGTTGTTTGTCTCAACATGCGCCCGCGTGAGTAACTTAACTTGTAATGTAGGCAGTTCGGGAACACGGAGGGGACAGCTGAAGGAAGCAGGATCTTCAGTTTTATGTTCTTCCTGTAATCGTCATCTGTGAAGTGCAGTGAGTATACCAGTGACTTGTCACTGGGCTCCCACCGGCTTCCTTTTCCATCCTCGCCCTCCCGAGATATGTTTTTCAGCCATGCAGCTCGACGTTGTGAATCGCACGGGAACCGATCTTTTCTTGCTTTCGTGGTGCACAGCGGCACACAGCAGTTGTTTGGCATGGTGCTGCATACGCTTAGGACGCTGTTGACACAGGCACCGATGACACGCATGCAGAACTATTAGAATCACGCGGTTATGGTGAGTAGTCAAAACGATAACACGCGTCAACGCAGCCAGCGCGCTCCTTCCGCGTCGTCTGCTCGTCCGTGCTCGGCGTGCCGGCGGCGCTTTGTCCTGGAGTGGTGGCGCCCCCGCGGAGAATGACGGCGGAAACTGTAACTTCTCCCAATACGCGCTTCCCCAGCCATTGAGGCGCGACGCGACGGGCCGCACCAAGTGCGCCTCCATTGAGCGGCCGTGGAAAAAGGATCAACATAAGAACGTTCATTGGACCAAAATACCGTTGGAAAATTGAAGTCTCCTACCAAAACAGTAGGAACGTTTGGAAAACGAATGGTAATGGCGCAAACAGCATCATGAAGTTCTTCAACAAACATGGCACTGCACGAGGGAGGGCGATAGCAAACTCCCAAGATCAGTTTTTTAAAGCGCGTGCGCAGTTCAACCCAGATAAGTTCTAAACTGGTGACGACATGAACATAAGAAGAAAAAAGTGTGTCGGCAACAGCTATCAAAACGCCACCACCATTTCTGTCACCCCTATCACACCGATAAGTGGTAAAATGCTTATTGCAATGAAAGATTTCAGAGCTATCAACTTTTGCTGAAAGCCACGTTTAAGTAAGGCAAACAATATCAGCATCGCATGCATCGATAGTCGCGCAATGCTCATCACGTTTAGGCACGACGCTTCTAATATTTTTGTAAAGTAACGATAATGAACGCTCAGACAGCGAGGAGTGCCCACTGCCCCCCCACGCATCGTTATTCTACAGTAGTTTCAGGTGAAAGCTTGTAGTACTGCGAACTTCAGAAACGCTGTCATTGAGCTGGTCGTAACAGTAACACTTGCCATTCATGTAAAGCTTATTATAGCGCAGTTTGAATTTAGACTTTTGAGCGATATCAAATTCTACAAGTTTTTTCCGTGCCTGCCGAGTCATGAGAGAATAATCTTCGCTTGCCTTATTGTCTTTATCTTTCAGTTTAGAACTTGAAGAGATAATTTTTTTGCCTAGTTGTAAAAGATGAGAACTTCACAATAACCGGCCGACTTTTATCCTCAGAAAAATTACCAAGTCTATGAGCCCGTTCAATTGATAGTTCCGATGGTGTCAAGTTCAAGGCGGATGAAAGTACATTCACAAGTTTTACTTCAGTGTCATCCCAGGACTCAGAATTGCTGTCAGCAAGGCCAAAAAACAGAAGATTAGCACGGCGCTGTCTATCTTCGAGCTCTGCCTGACTAGCCCTCAGTTTAAATTTTCACAAGCTGGGTTATCAGCAAAACTTTGCAGTCGTTGACATTCCTTCTGTAAAGATTCACCAGCAGCAGCTTTGCCTTCGACTACAGTTAGCCTTCTGTCAATATCTGTTAGATGATTCTGAATAGCCTCCTGGCTCTTCTTGATTTTATTTACAGTACTGATTAAGTCAACTTGGTCTTTCTCTATTTTGGCGCTCCGAGTATTCACGTCTTGTAGCAATGAAAACAGATCACTTAACTATTTCTGCTGTGTATCGTCATTAGCTTCTGGTTCTTGGGAACATGTAGTGCGTCCCGGTCCTGGGTTTTCTTCCACGTCACCAGACAGCAAAAGCAACTCTTTAACAACCATCACGCACTCGCGTAGCAAAGACAAAAGTATTCCTGGGCGTGGGAACAGCAACAAACAGGCATCGTCCGATTTACTAGCGTATAGACTAGAGTCGTGACTGGCCTGGACAAAGAAACGGACGAAATTGAAGAGCCGCATCACGTAGCTTCTCCCACGCCCACTGAACAGTTCCGGAGCACGCCAGCAGTTCTTATCGACTACGGGTGTTGATGGCATAGTCGATCCGGACGCCTTGATCCACGGAGAGCTTATCCAGCAGGGTTGCCGGTGTTGGTCAAAATTTTCATCGTGAAGGCTGACGAAACGCATAGGCGCGTCACTGCAATCCCACGCATCCGAAGTACACTGGGCGCCAAGCTGTAGGTAGGAAGTAACCTGGGCAAAGAAACGGACGAAATTGAAGAGCCGCATCACGTAGCTGCTCCCACGCCCACTCAGTTGGACTGTGAAAAAGGCTGACCGCCGAAGAATTGACGCGTTTGAATTGTGGTGCTGGCGAAGACTCTTGAGAGTTCCTTGGACGGCCAGAAGATCAACTCAGTCGATATTGTCGACCATAAACCCTGACTGCTCATTGGGGGGTCAAATTCTAAAGTTAAAGCTCAGCTACTTTTGCCATCTGATGGGAGGAGAGGAGTCGCTGGAGAAAGATTTGATGTTGGGAAAGGTTGAGGGTCGCCGGAGAAGGGGTAGGCAGCGAACGCGATGGTTAGATGGCATCCTCGAGGCACTGCAGATGCAGTTATGGATGTTAGGAAGATAGTGAGAGACCGGAAAGCGTGGCGTGACATGGTCCATAGGGTCACGAAGAGTCGGACACGACTGAGCGACTGAACTGAAATGAAGAGGGCCTAAATGTTCTTTTGCCATGTGTAATCTATAAACAGTGGGGTATAGGGCACAAAAACATTTATCTGCGGTGTATAGTAGTCTGAGTAAAACTTAAATGGAGATTTGTTCATGTTGAGAGGCTAAGCTGCCTCAGCAACAATTTCTTTAAAAGGAAGCCATCCAAGTGAAAGAAACGGGCTGACGCCCACGTTGATAAAAAATTCCATGTAAAAAGCCTATTTTAATAGACATTTAAAAGCTCTTTCTGAAGGAAACGTATGATTATCACCTAGAAAGATGAAGGGATTTGTGGATTTTTGTTTCTTGTGCAATTCGGGAAAATGATGTCTCCTTTGCTATTCAAGACTCGGACATTCAATTAAAATATGGATCGCTGTTAGTCAGTCAACGCTTCTCGCACAATGTGGTGCAGGAGAGTTTATTAAAAGGTATGAATGTGTTGTATATGTGTGACCTATTCTCAGCCAGCAAAGATCTACTTCTTTGAATCTGTTTTGTTTTTGTCTAGAGTATACTGCCTATCATTCGTTTTATAGTGTGTAGTCTATACTGACTTGCTGTGTCCCATTCCTCTTGCCATTGTTGTTGAATCATGGTTTTGATGTTTGGCGTGAGGTTCTGATATGTTAACTTGTCAATATTTGTAGTGTTTCGAAGGACAGCTGATACAGCATGCCTATCAGCTGCCTCATTACCTGGTATAGACCGATAGCTTGGGACCCAGCACAGTTTAGTATTAAGGTCTAGTTTACGGGCGCAGAAATAATGGTGTTATGGAGAGAATTCATGGCTGGGTTCTTATTATGCCATTTCCAAAAGGATAGGGACGTTAAAACACTTCCGGAGTCTGTGTAGATGATCGATGTCTGTATTTTCTATAATATGTCTCACAGCTCACAGGATACCGTGGCGTGCAGCGGTAAATACTCTTGTGTGTCTGTTCAAAAACAAAAGAATGACGACATTAAATCAGTACGCATGTATATACAGAATTTATGATATAAGAAAAATGTCAACTGCGTTGTCCACCAAATAAATATGAAAAACAAGAACAAATAGCCAGCGCAGTACACATGCATATGCAAAAGTGCAGATCATACAAGTGCAGATCATAAGAAGTTCAAATGTGGAATTTGAGCACGTATACTGCACAAGAATGGAGGCCCACTGGAACACACAGTGAAGCGCACACAAAAAACCGAGGCAGCAGCGAGCAGATAAAGATGCTGTATCCAACAGTGCAATGACGTGACTTGGCTCAAAGTGGAATCGAAAGAGTCGTTTTGTGAGATAGCCATGACAGCTGCTGACAAACAGTTCCGTTTACGAATGGTCATCGGGAAATAAAAGTCGCTATATGTTGCCGTGCCAGGCAGCACCAGCCATCGGCCCAATAATGAGGATTGATTCGGGATTACTGGCCCACAAGTGGCCAAATGGTGCCAGTGAGCTACCAATAATGCACAGCCATGCTATACCATCCCATTATTGGCCCACTGAACTTCATCCAAGTCCGTTATTGGCAGTCAAGCGGCTAACAGCGGTCAATAATGCCCATGCATATTGAACAACTTGCCGTTATTGTATACACAATGAGACAACCTGGTCATTATTGGCTAACCAGCTGCAATGGTTTCCCAATATCTTCCATGCCATGGTATAACCTGGTAAATATTGTCCGGTCAATAACAACGGCTTCTCAATATTGAATATATCTAGGCATACAGTGGTCAATAATATCCAACCAACTTTGGCGGCTTCCTAAAAGCGTAATATCTTGGTTTCTACTGGTCGAGTCTTGATGGCTGACCAGCACTGCACATATCATGGTATAGGTTGGGCAATAATGTTCTGCGAATATGGCTGTCTTGTCAACATTGAGTATATATTGGCATGAATTGGTCAATATTGTTGTGACAGTCATGGTGGCCTGCCAACAATGTATATAGTACGGCTTATAGTGGTCAATATTGTTTGATGGAGTGCGATGGCTAGCCAGCATTGCACATATTATGGCATAGCTTGGTTAATACTGTCCGGCCATTATGGTTGTCTTGTCAACTTTGAATATATCTTGGCATACATTGGTCAATATTGCCCCACTAGCTTTGGTGGCATCCTGACGTTGTATATATCTTGGTTTGTAGTGGGCAGTATTGTCTAATGAGCTTTGATGAATGGCCAGCATTGCACGTATAATGGCATAAATTGGTTCATATTGTCCGGCCATTATGGTTGTATTGTCAACAATAAATAAATCCTGGCATATATTGGTCAATAGTGAACCGCCTGTCATGGCGGCCTGCCAACTATTTTAGATATTGCATTATATTGTTCGAGGGACTGTGATGGCTAGCTAGCATTGCACCCTAATTGCATAGGTTGGGCAATAATGTTCTGCCAATATGAACGGCTTGTCAACATGAAATATATCTTGACATAGATTGGTCAATATTGTCCTATCAGCTTTGGTGACATCCCAACATTGTATATATCGTGGTTTTTAGTGGTTGATATTGTCTAACGAGCTTTGATGGCTGACCACCATTGCACATTTCAGGCTGCGGCGGCGCTAAAAAAAACAGCAGAAGCAGCTCTGACCGACACAGGCATTTTTCAATGTACATGTATCACAATATGACAGTATTTTTGTGCTAATCTCGTCCCAACTAAATTTTTCGCTGGCCCCGACGTCTGTTTACGCTCAACTGAGGAAGATATTCATATGTCATACGTAATTTGGGCCACCACGTATACAATGTTTTTTGGGATTAATGGATACATTGTCCTAAAATTGTTCGACAGAGCTGACCACACATAATGCACAGAAGCGCCCATCACGGAAAATGTGGAATATATTTTTCTGAATACATTTGCCATGATTCGTAATTGTTGCGGATCACTTGCGGTTATATTTCACAATTTTGGTAGAGTACTCTTTTTTGCCATGATTCGTAATTGTTGCGGATCACTTGCGGTTATATTTCACAATTTTGGTAGAGTACTCTTTTATTTACGATTTTAGGCACGATGTTTTCTGATTTTAAATTCTGCATATAATATTTTCGAGACAATTCCTCCAGGCTAGAGGGCCGGATGTTTATCACACGTGGACGTAGCTAACACAGATAGTATTCCAAACTTTAGCCAAGTGTTGATAAAATTATGACAGCACGTGGAATATACACTGCAGAAATTTGCGAAGGCGAGAATAATACTGCTGCATACGGTGCATCACGTATCATTATCGTTATCAACTAAACGCCACGTCATTATCATTGATACTGTCATCACTGTCATTATCACTAATTACAGCGTAATTCTCGTCGCTATTCTAAACGGTAGACAAGGAGAATTATATATGGTGCTAGTTTCACGATCTAGGGTTTAGCGCAGATGGTTAAAGAGCTGGCTAGACTAGGAGTTCGATTCCCGGTGGAGACGATTTGTTTTTCTGATCTCATCAAATCAGGATGATTGAAAGTGGTATAGACACATCAGTGCACAGATCCAATGCACAGATCCTGAACACATTGTGGGGTTTAAAGGGGAACGGTATTCCGCCCAGCTCCTACTCAGCAGGTGCAGCGTCCTCGCTAGCGACCCGCGGAGGGGAACAAAGGGGACAAAGGACGGGGGCGACACATAGTTAATACTCGAATGCTATTTATTGCACTTGCAAATAATACAGAGCATGCCGGCTAGCTATACATCAACAAGGTTTTCCTTGGACGGGCAAGGCTACGTAAGAAGGACTTTTGACTCACCGGCTGGGGAAGGGGGTGCGACTTCGGCGGCGGACATTTGCACGCGCCGTGAATATGGCGGCCGGGATCTCCCGTGCGCGCCGCATTCTTCGGACGAAGCCATACCACGGCGCTTGCCGTGGGAGGCGACGAGAGCGTGCGGTATTTACCGGTCGCTTCGCCGTTAGGAACCAGAAGATGGGCGGTCGAGCACGACGGGTCCTCCCGTGTGCGCTGCGTACTCCGTGCCCGCTATCCCCCGGTATTTGCCGGGAGAGGCGGCGGGAGACGACCGCTCGCATTGCCGGCTGGATCCAGAAGCTGCCCTCTCGTCTTCTCGCGGGAACCCGCGTAGACGTCTTGGTGGCGCACCCGTCGCTGGTCTCCTTCCCCCAAGGGGAGGTATTTACCTCCTCTCCCAGCCGGCTCTGCCATGAAGCTTGTTGGGGTGGTGGTAGTCGGTCGCGGCGAAGGGGAAGGAAACTGGTTTTCCACAACATCTCGCGCACAACTCTTGCGCACGGGATTGCAATCCATGGGCCTATATATACACATGCGAGTGCACAAGCATACGCACATGCTCGAGCACACATCTGACAAGCAAAAGTTTATTAGATGCGTGTACGCGAAAAAACACCTGCGCAGTCAAGAAACGCAAGGTACTCAAATGCAAAGGACGCGATAGAACGTGTGAGTCACTTGAACAAACACCAGTGGTTACGTTTGAAAAGTAAATGCAGAAACGATCGAATATATCCGGTGAATCCAGATCTTGTAAACGTTTGTCCATGATTGGAAGCACGCACGCGTAGCATCATTATTTCCGCCTTTTTTACGTGATAGAAAGAAACCCTACATGTTCAAGCGATAGCAAAGGTGGGAGAGATCGATCGCGCTAGCCAATCAAACACTCACTGCATGATTCGCCATTACGCTAGCTGTTTCCGGTATTCAGCATCAGCACTGACTATACCACGCCTCAGTACTAACTGTTCTTATAGACAGATATGTTGGGCTGCTTTCAAGGCCTTCGAGTTCTAATATTTACTAAACACAAATGTGCATCTTATTTCTGTACTTTTTTGCGCTCTGCTGTGGGCTTCAGCAACATACAGATATAGACTGAACGACTTTGGCCATCGGTGCAGCAGCGCATAAAATATTTCAGCTCAAAGAAAAATATAAGCAACATATATTCTACACTATGTCTAGCTAATTCACTTGACAAGAAAAGAAATCTGAACTCTCCTTTCATGGTTTGTATTCTAATGCGACGTAAATCGCACACTGCCAAAAAGTTGCGTGCATGTGTGTGCAATAAAAAAAATCAACAGCACTACATGGGGAAAGGTAAACAAAAAAATTTAAATTTAAAACAATTACCTACAGTGCAATGAAGGCGCGCTCATGGGTCGCCAGCATATATGGTAACAAAATTGAAATTGCATAATAACGATGCTCTTCACGGAAGTTATTTTTGTTCTAAAGCTGTAATACATTGCTCATAATGATGCATTTTACCACAGCGTTTAACAGCGTTCTCCTAAGGACTGTTCAGAAAATATTCTTCAGGCATTCATTGCCTTATTATCCAACCATATAATCACCACACCGAGGGCGTTTCCCTCCAGAAAACTAAACAATTTTATCCCATCGTGTTAACAACGCAGCTAATAACAATTGATAAATATTAAAAGTAATGCGAGCGCGTTATTTAAGCAGTTTTGGGGCATTTTTAGAGAGCACCACTCTCGAAGAATTTAACACATGATTGAGAATTAGTTTCCTCCCTGAAATATTCTGCCGCTTTCACAAGCCCAGCTTCCGCGGGCTGAAAGATGATTTTACCGCGCTTCTTTCTGAGGACTACACCATGTCCCAAGTTCGTAGATATAATTTCAATGTTGACCCTTGCTTTCTTTCTATTCTTTCTTTACTGCCAATTTAGTTCTTCAGATCTTAGCTCGTCGAGTATTTTGTATCTCTTGCTGCTTTATATGCCCAAGCTTAGCTCTATGCGGAGTTTTTCTTGCTCTAAACGTCCGACCTGCTTTGAAAAAAATATATAAAAATAATAACATAGGAATTTTAACCTTGAAGTACCCGTAGTTATGGTCGTTTTCGCTTTTCTTTTTCTTAATAGGAATACAGCAAGTAACCCGGGCAGCTACATCGCTCAGTTGCGTGTGATGACGTTTCAAGAGCACTCCGTCATGAACCTGTGTTCCATCTTCAGTAAAAAAATATGTCGATTTGTTCGAACCGACAACGATTCCGTGAAAACCGAAGTTTGTTTTAGGTATGTGATTATTAATGAAACTCTTAGGTAAAACAAATTTTGCATTAACAAACAAAAACGTAACGCAATTATCATACCACTAAAAACGTTACCGAGCCAACAGTCGAGGCGACCAAAGAGCTCCGAACGCACTTCTCGTTGTTTTAGCGAAGCCGAGGGCAAAACTCTGCGCATTGCTCCTCACAAGCTTCCCGCAAAGAACATATGGTTTCCATTCCCTTGGCCTTTCGTCGCCTCTCCGCCTGAGGGCCTTGACAAAAGCAATTTTCCAAACCACTTTCGAATTCACGTCTTGCAGCCTTTTCTTCCCGTGAAGCAGTCATCGCGGAAGGGCAGCGACCTTCACGGCCCTTTCTTTCTTCCCTGCTAGGCATGCGTTGCTACAATGCCCCTCACTCTGCTCCCCCGCACTCTTCCCTTCCTTCCCGCCAAATTCTTCTTCTTCTAGTATCTGCGGAATATTCTTTGGGGGGCGCGGGGGGGGGGGGGATGCCGCACGCGGGTTATGCTGGCCTAATGTCGCGGCGGCGTCCTGGGGAAGGGTAGATGGAATGTGGTAAGGGGTGAGAGGAGCCAACTTTCCTGGCCGGCAGCCTTCTGGGCTCGCGCGGTCCCTCGGGACCTCTTTCATTTCTCTCACCCCCTTTCGAGCTTATGCCTCCTCTTTCAACAGATCTCAAGCAAAAAGAGAGAAAGAGAGAAAACACAACGACCCTTCTACTCCCTTCCAACCGTGCCTCGAAACTCGACTCAAGCGGCTGATTCAGAGGCGTCCGGCCGGCCACACAATCCCACCCGCTCAAGCTGCTCGAGCTGCCGCAGCTTTGGACAGCAGAACCGAAAACCCAAGCCTTGTGAAAGTTCCAATTTGTTTTAATGACCATGCCTGAAAGAGGATATCTTTTAGTACCACCAGCATTTTAAGTTGTTGGTTCATATCTGAGCTTTCTGAGATTATTTCTTGCTTTGTCACGTTGTAAGATCGCTACTTTTCTTACCAGTTGTAATAAAGCATCTGATCACTTTGATGTACTTTGCGTGGCAGCATTCATTTGGATTGTGCACCCGAGGTCTGCGAATCTGCTCAGCCGTACGGTAAGATACCTTTTTTTTGCATGATTTGGGGCTTAATGTTGTCAGCTTTGATCATCATGTCAATAACTGATATGCTTGCGAGAACGGGAAGTCATTTATTTCGACCGCACTACGCCAGTTATTGCTGAACTGCATTTTCAGTGCACTATTTTGTATGCGTAAACTCTGGTCACAAAGACAAAATTTTTGGCGCAGAGGTGGCCAATTTGTATTGCGAAAGAAAAATATGGCCCTGTAAAGCATGATGCGTGTTTTCTTTTATTTTGAGGTTACAACTTCATCGCGCATGTTGTGTGTCTGAAATGATCCAGTTTCTTTTATATACTATATTCAAAACTCAAGCTTTCTGGAACATAATATTTACTTGCGAGCGAATATTTCATATTTTATTTTGCCGTTATGAATGCGCGTTTGGAATGGTCTAAACGAGTGTAGCTTATTCACGTGTTTGATCTTTCTCCTGCGCTAATCCCGATTAGTAGAAGTCTCATTAAATAGCCAGCAGGTGCAGTTTTACTATCAATTGTAGAAAACTAAAAGCGTCCGGAAAGAAAATCTGCCGACGCACTTATTCTTACTGGTATATTTGATTATTTGCAGAAATAATAAAGAAAAACTTTTCGTTCATAAACGCACTTATCCACAATTATAGATTGTTATATCTCGCAGAGAAAAGGGGCTCGCCTGAAACATGACACTTTATCTTCTACGTGCAAGAGCTTCTAATGTCCGCGTGAAGAGCTCTATGAAAAAAATTCTGAAAAGGGGATTCTTATTTACAGTTGCTACCATAGTTCTTCTTATACTTCACCACAACAAAAGGGATGCTAAGCTACGGATTTCTTTAATTTTTCAATTTGAGCATATCATACAAACCCCGAAGCATCTGTGTCGTACGTTGTTTCGGCTGCAGCTTTGACAAATTTTAAAATGTTCTGTTTGCAGTAATGACGCGGTATACACTAATCTTAGCAGCCGCTGTCGGAGTGCGACTGCCATTTTTTTGCGTTTCTTTTTTTCTTTTGTAGCTTCTTTTAGTTCTTGCGGCAATCTACCCTAACGAAAACTATTCAAAGGAAAGCTATTGATTTGAAGCATGCAGTTATGACGACGTCTTTCTTCTACAGGTGTTCGATTACAAAGCACTACAAGTAGAAGAGGGCAAGCACTGACTAACGTTTAACTAATAGATAACGACAAATATCATTTTGATTTATGTTTCCAGCATCAACAACACATCCACATGGGAAGCCGTGCGCTGCCAGATGTCGAAACCATTGTAACCAAGTTAATATGGCCGGCCTCACCGAGTATGCAGCTTATTTCAACCTGAGTAAACCAGACAAGAAAGTTGCCTGGGGACCAAAGGTGGTGCTTTATTTTGCATTGTTACTCCATGGTCTAGCTGTACTTCCACTTTCCAAAAGTTTTCTCTCTTAATGGGAATTTATGAATGTTGCTTTTATTTGCAGGTGCCATCTGCGAAAGGAAATAAATAGTTATGCACTCTGCTCAAGTCCATATCTTTAAAGGCTGCTGGGAGCTGCTGCCCTACAACCGACCACAAAAGAAGCTGTGGTGAACTCAGCGCCTTCCTAAAACCTGGGACCTGAGAATACCTTGCCAAGGGATGCAAAACAGGAGGAACACCGATGTCAAAGAGTTGTGCCTAATTTTTTCCATGCCTTGATATACATGCACACATAATAAATCACCATGCAATCAACCTTTCAGCTGTATTATTTTCTGTGCATGAATATTCACAGCATGCTTTATTTAAATCAAAACCAAATGGAAAATATCAGCACTGCATACGTATGGGATGGCTTTGTAGTTGCCTATTAGCCATAGCACAAAATAGCCACTAGCCGTAGTAATGATTATTAAAGCATTCATCACTATAATGTGTCGGATTGCCAGTTGCTCTGGCTGGATGCCAATAATGCAAAACCACTGGGCAAGATTGGATTGTAAATATTGGGTAGCCGATAAATCTGGCTGGAGGCCAGTTGTGAAAATCCAGTGAATAAGCATGGATACAAGATAATAGATGGCCACTGAGCTTGGCGGGATAGCCGTGATATAACAACCAGTGAGTGAGCTTGGGTGGAAGTTAGAGTAGCTATTGAGTGCCATTGAATGCCAGTAAATAGTATGACAAGACTGGTTTTGATAGGAGAGCCAATCAAATTTGTTGGCATATATCTTGGATCTTTGAGCGCCCAAATCAGACGCCAATACTGAGACCAATATATCCCAATATAAGACCAGTGGCGGTCCATTGACGGCGTGCTGCTTGGGGTCCTGCATTTATATTCACTTAACGTGATTCTGTTTGGATGTATGTTTCGCGTGGGATTCCAGTGTTGGTGTAGTATACAGTGTAGAGAAGTTTGAGCCACAGTTAAGTTCTCTGCTGTTCTAATGGTTCCCAAACGAGGACCTTTTCTGCAATTCTTGCGCTGAGGCTACGACAGTTTAATGGCTTCCTAGGTACGTATAGAGCCACCAAGGACAGAACATATTGCAACGTAGTGGTGACAAGGCCGTTGGCATCAAAAGAAGACGCAGGCTTGATGGTACTGAAATCACCTCTGACTTGCGCCCGCAAAAGAACAGAGCAACTCGGCGGCGGCGATAGCAACAAACGTGCTCGTCGATCGTCGCACAAAGTATGCCGGTCACACTCGTCAACGCTCAATTTAATTGCTGCTCAGAACAATCAAGATAACGTCGCAAAATACTGCTAGTACACCCTGGAACATTGTGTAAACATTACGCAAAAGATAGGATAGGAATCGTCGAAACAGATCCTGGCGCATCTTTCGCGACAAAGAAACTCATAACACGTCGTATCGCGACAACGAGCATGAACAGAAACAGGATACAGAATTGATACGCGTGCCAGAACGCAGTGATAAGGCCGCATGCCAGTGGCTGTTAAAAAACAACAAATAAAGTTTTGAAGGTTTCGCAGCATTACTCCCCCCTTAAAAAACATCGCCTTGATGTTCCAAAACAAAGCAACTTAAACATAAACAATGCAAAGTTTAAACACCACAGATTCTTTAACGCTCGTAATATGGCTTCAGTCGTACATGTACAATTTCTGGGCGTGCGCGTCGCCACTGTGATGCTGACGTTCCGTCGGAAATGACTTCATAGTCCAGTGGTCCGACGCGGCAAATGATTTCGTATGTCCAAAGTATCGCGGCAACAATGTTTCACGTAGTCCGCGACGGCGAATTGGTGTCTAAGTCCACACTTGGTCTCCTGGGTTGTACTCTGCGTGTCGTCGTCGTAAGTTTTATCGTCAGCTGTCGGTGCGCTGTTGTTCTTTAATACGCAGACGTGCTAGTCGTCGGGCTTCCTCTGCACGCTGCAGGTAGGCGGCGACGTCAAGGTTGTCCTCGTTGGTTACGTGCGGCAGCATTGCGTCGAGCGTCGTCGTGTGCTCCCTGCCGTACACAAGCTTGAACGAGGTCACTCTGGTCGTCTCCTGGACTACCGTGTTATACGCGAAGAACACGTACGGCAAGATGGCGTCCCAGGTCTTGTGTTCAGCATCGACGTACATGGCGATCATGTCCGCGATCGTTTTGTTCAGTCCCTCCGTAAGACCATTGGTCTGGGTGTGGTACGCAGTTGTTGTTCGTCGATGGCTTGTATGACTGTATTCCAGGATGTCTTGCGTCAAGTCGACCGTAAACACCGTTCCCCTGTCCGTGATGAGTACTTCTGGGGCGTCGTGTCGCAAAAGAATTTGTTCGACAAAAAATTTGGCGACTTCTGCCGCGGTACCATTTGGTAGCGCTTTTGCTTCGGTGTAACGGGTAAGGTAGTCAGTGGCCACGGTGATCCACTTGTTACCCACAGACGAAGCTAGAAATGGGCCGAGAAGATCCATCCCAATTTGCTAAAAGGACAGGTCTGGGGGCGCAATCGGGTTTAGTAGTCCTGCTGGTCTGATAGGCGGCGTCTTGCGTCGTTGGCACTCACGACATGTCTTCGCATAGTGGGCAACTTCGGCAAGCAGTTGCAGCCAGTAGTACTTCTAATGGATTCCACGCAACGTGCGTGCAAATTCTTAACGGCCTGCTGTGGGCTCATCATGCAACGCCTGCAGAATTTCCTGCGGGAGTTTTTTAGGCACTACAAGAAGTTGCTCAGTCCTGTTGGGTGCGAAGTTCTTGTTCTCGAGGGGGCCATTGCTTAATGCAAACGAAGATAAATGTCGCCTGAACACACCATGAGGGGAAGCGGTCTTTCCTTCTAAGTAATCGGCTAGCGCTTTCAGCTCATGGTCTAATCGCTGCAGTTCTGCGAAACTGCTGCTTCCGGCTCAACTTGTAGACTGGAGTCAAGTCGAATTCTTGAAGTCGTAGGCTTCATCTGGCAAGGCGGCCGGAGGAATCTTTCAAATTAGCCAGCTAGCAGAGCGCGTGATGGTCCCTTACCACCTTGAATGGTCGGCCGTATAGGTATGGACGAAATTTAGAAGTGGCCCAGATGATCGCGAGGCACTCCTTCTCGGTCGTCGATTAATTGACTTCGGCTTTTGTGAGGGAGCTGCTAGAGAGGGACCGATTTTGGTGCCATGTGGGCACGCCCGCCTTCCAGCCCCATTAGAGCCTATGCATGACCTAAAGCGGTTTAGCTAAGGCTGCCTCATTTCGGCTTCCCGAGGGCTTGCCCAAATTGAGCTATTATTCATATTTCTCGTGACCTCAAGTAACCTACAAGGGGCCGACTGGGACAGCATGTGGGTATGTCCATTTTTTTGCCCCACTATAGCCGATGTTGGTCCAACAGATTTATTGGGGGCGGCCTCATTTTGGATCTCTGAGAGCTTTCAAATAAAGAGCCCACATTTAGGTTGGATTGCCCTCAAATATGCGGCAAGGGGCCCTTGTGGTCTGGATGCAGGAATGTGCTCTGCATTAGCCCTAGCAATGCCGCTATAGGACCCATGCAGGAGGAACAGGGACAAGCCCAAATGGGGCTTGCCCACGTTTGCCCCATCGGGGACCGATGCAGATTTTATGATGGTTGCCCCAGCCCCACTTGCCTACATCGGACCTACAGGGGCCCCACATTCTGTGCTACCTGGGGGTTCAGCGAGTTCGGTACCGAATTTTTAATGAAGAACCCAACACTTTCAAAAAGCACGATATACAGCGCGTTCATTGAGAAAAGAGCACAAATTTCGCCTCTTAATGAATCAAACATATAACAGACGTAATGGACCTAGGATATGAGGTACTGTATCAAATGGTGGTAATCTTCGATATTTGTAGTACCACGTACTCATAAGAACTTCAAGAAATCACTAGTGTTTTACCCTTAACGATTGTAATTAATCACCACCCTCTTTTTAACACTCTTTGCGATGGTCATACCGATGATGGCCTGAAATACTCTACTGGAGCAATAACAATGGGTCTAAGGGAATTATCACTATTTCATAATAGAAAAATGAGGAAGGATAACAAAGGAAAATAATTTTTCTTCTTTCCTTCGCATAGATCACGCTCTGAATCCGTGCGGGTGGCGCACATAAGAATCAATATCAGCAGAAATTTCGAACTTAAGGCGCTGCTTCTAATGCCCAGAGTTGGCCCGAAGCTGGCACACCTACAGGGAAAAATGCATTACAAGTGCGCCTCTCTTGAACATCCTGTCCAAAAGTGTGAAGATCAACAACATTTGGCGTACACTGTGACACCTATCATTCTGCTTTCTCAAGCACTAACTCCGTATTGAAGAAGGAAGCGCAATTTGCGTGTATTATGTACATGCAATGTAAAAAAAAAAAGGACTGAAGTGTCGCTTTTAGAAGCAGCGCGCCATCTCTTCCGAATGACAATCCGACAACCGGGTGGTGGAGCAGCGAGGTCTTGCACCACTACAACCTTCTGCGTATGCGCTGACCACATGCAGTGGCCTGCAGAAGAGCCACAATCATAGCCTTTGGGTGTAGCTTTGCTGCTCCACTCCACTCCCAGACCTCTTGGTCAGCTGGTGCCGAGCTCACTGATGTCGTCTAGTTCGAATGCACTAGATTTTATGATCGATCTGCTAGAGCCACAAAAAAGCAGTAGATGCGACATGCAGCTTAGCAACCTTACAAATAATATTGTCGTGGGTCACAGCTTTATTTCTTTTTTGAGCAGTTGCCACAAAAGGGGCTGTATCAATGTGATCGCTGCGCATGGAATAATCATGTTCTGTTGCAACGCTTGGACTACTAACGAAGGATGGCTTCTGCAAGCTTTTCTGGTGTGCTCCAATGGAACTGCAGAGGCATCTCCACGAAATTGGGGGAGCTCAAAACACGTCTTTGTTTGCACAAACTTAAAGTGTGGGCCCTATTACTTCAGGAGACCAACGCCTTGCCAAGAATTCCAGGCTTTTGTGGTTACAAGTCCCCATCGATGACTAACTGCCGTATGCACACGCTTCCCCTCCAGGAAAGGTGGCGGTGTATGTTGAGACACGTTTCCCTCACATGTGCCTCTCTCTGAAAAACGTTTGCAACTCGTACCAGGAGGTTGTTGCCGTTGCTGTTAAATAGCCAAAGGCAACTGTTGTGGTAATCTCTTTTTACGTCAGGCCAGCAGGCGGCTCTCCCTCACGTATTAATCTGGGCTGGTTGTGGACTGTGCATAGGAAATACCCCATTTGCCCGATTCCAGTCGGAGGCGATTTCAGTGCACCATACCAAGATTGGGGGTATTCTACTTAGAGCCCTCGTGGTAGGCGTGTGCGGGATGCCTTCCCTGATGCGTTATTTACTCTGGTGAACAATCCCGGCACAGCAACGTGGACTGTTTGCAACAGCAGCCCAGCCACATATGCTACTGATCTGACGTGGTGGTCTGGCCCTGGCACTCTCTTGTGGCGGAATTAACCTGACTGCCTGGGGAATGACCATCACCCAATCATCATTGGCGTTCATCCATCACGAGCTCGCCGGTTACGCCGTAAATGCCGGTGGTCAACTAGGATAGTTTCCGCACTATTCTGCAAGATCTACCGGTGGAGTCGTCACGCCTACTTGTTGACCGCATAAAATGCGCTTTAGACAAGGCTACACTTAGTACATGGATAGATGTCGGTCGACCGGTTCCTGACATCGGCCTGCTAAACTTGTGGGCTGCTCGCCGACAAGCCGAGCTGGCAGCTTCACGAGACTCTACATCAGCTGAGGCACGTATAAGAGTGAACCATATTACAGCTAAGGCTCGCAAGTATAAACGGTATCTAGCACGATGGAAGTGGTATACTTGGTGAGAGCAGTTTATTAACAATTCATCAAATGCATCTCTCTGGCGAACTTTCCGGGCAATGGAACAAGGTCGCCGTCATTCCGACGCAGCGACTAACGCATGCTTCGCTGCTAATTTCTCTCCGGACAATTTTGCCAGAGAAGTGGCACGGAAGTCTTTTTTCCAAAGCATGATGTGTTCCCCCTCTTCAACTATCATTTTTAACAGTGCAGGGATTTCACCACAAATAGGCAGACTTCCAATAGCAGACGACACCGACGGTATTGCCAGTCCATTCTCCATGCCCGAGTTGCTTGCAGCAATAAATGAGGCAAAACAGAAGACATCACCCAGTCCGGATGCCATTCTATACGAAGTGTACAAAAACCTGAGTAACGGTGTTGTACCTCAACTTCTGCACACCATTCTGGCACATGGTAGTGGATGGTAGATTGTCCGGCAAAGATTCGCCGGCCGATTGGTCGAGCCACAGGACCCCATGGTACGACCGAGGCAAGTTGGCAAGTAGTGTCAAACTGTGTATCTGCTTTTAAATGGGAATCAAACCCATTGATCCCCTTAGATAGGGGGCCAGATACGCTACTCTTAGGCCGAATAAACGCATTGGTACAGCTTGGTTAAAGCTGGGTTTTATATCTCTATGGTGGTCTTTGGTCGTGCAACGTAAGCATCGCATGCTCTGTGACAGGAGGTTCTTGTCTGGTAGGGGCAGGTCACACGGCATAAGAAAGTCAAATAATCGCTTGATTGGCAGGAAACACCGGCCTTGGCCATCTTTGTGGATTGACCATGAAGAACAGATGACGTCGGTTGTTGCTCAGGAGCTGGCTTGTACTAATGATATGATATTGCGTCCGTGTCTCTGACAGTTTTGGCGGGTCCCCAGAGGCTTTGTAGACAATCTTCTCCAAGCTCTCGATTTCAATCATGAGAAACGTCCGCAAGCGATCTAGCTCCAATCCACTTGCCACGGTATCGGGGACTTCGGCTGCCACCCCAGTTGGTTGTGAACGGTGGTAATGGATGACGAGAGCACGCGTGAGCGTTCTTAGGAAGTCGCAAAGCATCGCAGAAAAAGATTTCGTGCTCACGCCCAAGAACTCCAACCCTATAATGTTACACAGTACTTGTTCGCAGAACTTTCGGAAAGCAGTGGTATCGTTTGTTGAACGTATGGCTGGCAGAGTCGTAAGTCTGGAGAAGTATTCTTGCTCCAAGCGTGCTTTATCGCCGAACCGTTTCTTAAGCATAGAAATGGCGTCCATGTAGCACGCAACGGCTATCGGAAGGCCCACGATGGTTGAAGCCGCGTCATCTCTCAAGAAAAATCGTACGTACTTCAATTTGTCTGTCACAGTCGCTGCGGTGAGAAACATAGTCAAACTGCTCCCAAAACTCAGTCCTGCGTCTCAGATTCCCAGCGAAAGGTGCTAGAGTAAGGTTAGGAAGCTTGACACAGGATCTTTTGGAAGTGAGAGCTCTGACTCGATCCGTTGCGTCAGAAGGCGATGTTATTGTGGACATCAAATTACGGCGACGACTCACAAGGTCTGTCAGCGTGACCGTCGCGCTGTGTTTGCACTGGATGGTCGACGCGTACTCTAGTTCGAAGCATTCGTCGTCACCCATGTGCTCCTCGAGGTCGTCGTTAATCTTCTTCAGCTCGTCATTATTGACCTCCAGCCGTTCGTACAGGCAGGTCAGTTGGCTAGGCGTCGCCGAATCGGTTGGCAAAAGAGAACTTGCCTCATTGATAAGTCGGGTGTCCTGAGCCCGTCGAGCCGCCCGCTTAGATCTCAGCCTATCCATGAGGAGGCAGCACTCGAAGCTCCTCGTCAGGTCCAGGCAAGACTCCCGAGTTTCCGCACCAAAAGGTTAAAAAATGGACCACCAGCACGCACCCAAAGACGGGCTGGGACGGTGCCTAGAAAGACTGCATTTAATCTGTTCGGTTGTCAAGATGGCGACTCAACCGCGTCGTCGCTCACGAGCTCACAATTCCTTTTTTCTTCTTCCTTCCGCTGGCTCGGTATCTTCTTACAGCTCGCTGGATCGTTAAGAGTGGCGCTAAGATTTAACAACCTTGCCGAAAAATCTTCAAAAAGGTCCATAAGTAGATAAGGCTGTCGCTCACAGATATAGCAACACAATGTACAGAAGGCCTAGTCTGCCGCCTGTCCTTCCGCTACTAGCACGAACTGCTCCAACGTTTTCCATTCAGGTGGCACGCCGGCAACATAACACATTACTTCACCGACCGAAAGAGTTCTGGCCTGGCCTTGATGCCCTGTAGAGTGCACCAGCTATTTACAGATTTTAGCCTGGGACATAAAGCACCTCGATATTGATCTGCATTAGCCGTATTCTGAAGCTTTGAATGCAGGGCAGAACCAGCATAAGTGGCGTCTATCCTAGCAAGGCAGCTAAAGGTTTGGGATCTATTTCTGCAGCTTTTTAGACATTCTACAGCCATTATTATGAGTAAAGTCTCTTTTTAAATTTTCGCATAGCCCATCTCAGTTGGCGTCAATAACCGAAAAACAAAAACTGGCCGCTTTACTTAATAACGTTGTCCCAAGAGGTTCGATGACGCATCTGCATAAAAAAATTTTTGAGAACACCGTGGATTCCACGCTACGTAATGCGAAAGCCTAATCATTTCCGGTGCCTACGGTGCATCATGTTTGCTCGTATTGTCATGATCAACTGGACGCACAGTAATTATCATTTCCAATGATGTCTTTGTCTTCCTCTAATCGCAACGTCATTGCCATCGCTGATCTCATCCTCACGGTGGAGAAGGAGAATTATGATTTGCTTTTTGCAACCTCGGGAGCGGCGCCGTTGGTTAAAGCGCTGGGCTGGGAAGCTGAGGGACGGAGGTTTGATTCGCAGTGCATATGAGATCTTTAATTGCACATTTAGTAATAAGTACTAATTTTTGACCAAATAGTTATATATACCAACACTATTAAATTACTGAGTACGTCGAGGACATCATCAATTTTACTGAAGAGACTCCTAGTGACTAAAATTTTGAAATTGCCGCCTAACTGGATTAAAGGGCACATTAGCCATATTTTGACGGAATCGCGTGACCTATTCGTGGCCGATGCTTCGAGCCGTTAAAGGCTTTTCGCATAAAAATTGTTGAACGTAGTGCATCATACTTTTTCATGCACCTACCTTAGCAGATGGCACTAATCACGCTATCAAAATAAATTTCCCTCCGACAACCTGCCGGGGGGGTCGAATGTAGGAATACGGCGTCTCTCATAGCCTGAATCGCTTTGGGACGTTCAACCTCGGGAACAAAACCAAACTAAAATCCATCTCCGGAGTCACTGCCCAGACACACCCAGTGTTCTATTGCAACTGCTGGCTTAAAAGCGTAGTTTTTCAGCTAACTCTGGAATGAATTGTGAACAATCATTAGTAAGAACCCAATATCTGCGCATTTTTGGAACGGTGGATGGCAGCTTTGAATCAGCAATTGCATTTGCTGGATTCAAGCGTATGCCTCCTTGGCTTGTGCGGCAACACATAAAACTGAGCTCTTTGTTATTGAACAGGCACTTTAGTTTTTTCAGTGTGATGCCGTTTTCGCAGTGCTCCAAGGTGGGGAACACTCGATCATCATGTTCTTTCTGAGAACCGCTAAATATAAGAATATCGTCTATTAGGTTCACTATACCCTTCTTAATCCATCAAGAATGTCACACATTTGTTTTTGAAAATACTCTGGAGCAGAATTGGCAGACGTTCATAGCAGTAAATGCCAAGCAGAGTTGTGAAAATGATGAGCAGTTGCATTCAGTTGCTAACCTCACTCAATGGGAACCAGAGTTTGCGTGTAGATTACAAAACACGTCTGCACCACTAAGCCACGTTAGTGCCTCATCGATCGTGGGAGCGCACGCTAACGTCGCACAGCTTTGTTCAATTGAGTCAGGTACGTGAATACATATTCACACTTTGCCAGATGGCTTTCAAGACGCGCACTACGCCTGCACACCACTCGATATTCCATTAAAAATTACGGTTTACCCATTTTTTTCATCATTTAAAGAATTTGTTTTATGCCACCTTGCAGCGAGATGGGTATGTGACGTGAAGTTGAATGAAATAGGGCACCGCGTCCCGTTTACGACGAGTAAATAATTCCGCTTTTGTGGTTCCCAGACCACTCGTCATGTCTGAATTGCCTCGTGTCGGAATTGCCTGGTAAATTGATGTCTCGCTTACAAACTTTACCACTCCCAAACTTTCAATGCGGGTACGTCAAGAATCATATTGCGCAGCAAATGTACAATAAAAGCATTCCTTATAAGTGAATAACGTTTCCGAGGCTTCTATTGCGGGTACGCCAAGGATCACATTGCTAACGAAAATGACAACGAAAGCATCCTGTCTAACTGAACAACGTTTTAACATATTGTTTCCAGTAAACCGTCCCTGCACGTCCAATCTGTCGCCGCCTGGTCCTATCAGAACCACGTCGATGTGCTGTAGTACATTCAGCAGCTTTGGAAATGACCCTGAAATCACATTTACCTCAGCTCCCGTGTCAACTTTAGGCAAAAGAATTGCACCATTTTAAGCTATCTGAACGATGCGAGCTATGGGTGATGTCGCAGCCAAATCTCCCACGCAAACGTCGGACCGTTTTTGTTCGGATGCTCATCCCAAGCACTGTGAATGTCTACCTCAGAAGACTATGAATTGGATTGCATGTTATTATGTGGCCATGAGCACACAGCCGCGAAGTGTCCGTAGCACAATGCTCCTCTGGCAGGGCAGGTAACCTTCAAATGATAGTCCCTACCGAAAGCTGTTGCTATGTACTCCCTGGTTCTGTACGCCTATAAACAGTGTCGACTGCAGCACTCGTCAGGAATTGGGGACCCAGGCCGCGCGGCCGGTGCCCAGAGGACGACGTAGGCCCCGTCCGGAGCGCGCGCGCGCGAGCGCGCGTTCATCTGCGGGCCCCGAATAAACGTTTTACCAATCCAATCCAATCTGCTCTTCCGGTCCAAAATGCTAGGAAGGTACAGCTGCTGTCTCTGCACAAATCTGTATTGGCGTGATTTGGTGAGGGCACTTTGAAAAGTTATCGCTACATTCATGTGAAGACCTCGGGACCAATTTGAATCTCGCAGTCCAACTACAACACAGCTGAGAATAATCCGCTCTTTCACCTCCCCGTTTTAGCATCTGTCGGCAAGCGAACGTACAGATTCGCCTGGTGCTTGGTAGCGGCGATTGAAACACGCGCTTTCGTAGAGTATGTTCCGGGTGCCACGAAATGAGAAATGAGCGGCTTTTTCACAACGTGGTATTTCTTCGAGACTTCCTCTGATAAACTAAAACTCTAGAAATGTTGCGTGCTTGTCGTCTCATTGTTTGTAGCAATGTAGGCACAGTCATAAAATTTATGGATGTGAACAAAGCACAACATGTCGCGCTTACAATCAGCGCAGCAAAGTGTGCGCTGGCAGGGAGTTAACGTGCGAGAACGTCGCAGTTGAGGCTTCTAAATGAGCTGATGCACTCCCTCCCATCAACGCAGTTTTTGTTTCGCCTCGATGTGCAGTCAGGGTTGGTTAGCTTATAACATGTGGTGATACCTGTACAAGGAAGACGCACATACACTACATACCGAGTGCGCAAGGACAAGAATACTGATTTGCTGACCAAGCCTCAAGTTTCCATGGTTTGCTTATCGCTTCAGATTAACGCTTTACACATGCATGGGAAAGCGACCAGGGCGCTCAGAGCACGCGCCTTTGTTATTAGTGCAGTGCGTTGCAGACAGCAAGCGGAAGCGAGCAGGGTGAGCACCCGCTCGTGTAACAGCCTTAGCAGCGCGTATATCTCACGCGAAATCATTGCCCGTGCAAGCCCGGCTGCACTGATTGTATTGCGCTGCATGCTTTGTCTCATAAAATCTCATAGATTTTATGGCCCCGAATTATTTTCGGAGGCTATTTCGGTGGTCATTGAATTCTTGTATCCTGCTGGTGTCGCTGCACAGCTTCGTCAGGCATGCTTTGGTGAGAGCGCTTTGAAGGCTCAGCTCTGCATCCATCTGAAGAGCTTCCGACAACATTGCAATCCGAAGCCCAACTACAAAACGGTAGAGAAAGGTTTGCTCCTTCATCTCACCGTCGTCGCATCTTTCGACAAAGGTAAGTAACTCTGTCACATACTTACCTGCAGACGCACCTGGTTTCTTTGTGGCGGCTATAGAAGCACTCGCTTTCGTAGACTAGGTTCCGTGTGGACACAAAATGTGCATAGAGGTGCTTCTGTACAAAGTCGTATTTCGAACAATCTTCCTCTGTCCCTTTGACAGTATAACCTCTGACATCCGGAGCGGCTGCGCATCGAATCAAATCGTCGCAGGCGTACAGGCGGTGCTTCGTGTCGTCTGCTGCAGCGCTAAAGAGCGCTGTCTTTATACTGCTGATGTTTTTATAACTGGCAAAGCATAATTAATAAGCAAGAAATGAAAAAGTGGCTTTCGTACTTTTAATATTAATACCATCTCGATTGTCAGATGACGACGATAAAGATGTTACGGAACGAGCATTGTCAAATCATCCGAGCACCACTCACTAAGGCAGACTAGCGGCTTAGCTTAGCACTCATTTGCAGGAGCCTATAAGCCACGCCGGCGGATAGACAATTTCATATGCTCAAGCTAGTATGAGAGACCATTTGGTAGCCTTCCGTAGGACTGAGCAAACGCTGCTGTGAGTAAACCGCGTCAACGCCATCTCGGCACGTTTGGCCGCTGCCAGTAGACAGTTAGATGCGCTTCTCAGTAAAGAAACACGGTGCAATTCCGTTCTGCAGGAGACAACACGAAGCACTTCCCCGAAGCCCCTGTGCGCTTCAGCCACTTTGCTTCTATGCGCGGCCTCACCGGATGCGCTGATGCTCCGCGGAGGTCGCGCACGCTTCGCGGTGTTCGCACATATGTACGTATCTGAGATTCTTCAGTTCGCTCACTAAACCCGGAGGCGAATATGCGGTAACTGAATTCTTGTATCCACTCAGACCACTCGGACGTCTTATAGACGTTTAAGCGAATTGCCGGTTGTCCCAGAAAAGGCTTCGTCGGAGC
The DNA here is from genome assembly GCA_023969395.1 of Amblyomma maculatum. Classification (NCBI taxonomy): domain Eukaryota; kingdom Metazoa; phylum Arthropoda; class Arachnida; order Ixodida; family Ixodidae; genus Amblyomma; species Amblyomma maculatum. The sequence continues at coordinate 118,265 of JAJIZL010029454.1, forward strand.
CTTCCGTCCTAGCACCATTTACTTTATTGTTATCCTGCTCGTTACGTCGCCGTTTTCGCCGACCACCGGCAGTAGCCTTACATCTGCCATGGACCCATATAAATTGGACAACCACGTCTAACAATATGTAGCGCTTCGTAAGACTACATGTCTGTGAAGGCTGCTGTGATGTTCGCATGAAGAGGACAATAGTGTTCTTAATCCACAACTTGTAAGCATTATTGGACACATTGTCTGGTGTAGAGGTCGTCGGCCATACCTTGGAACTGCCCTGACGAGTAAACACACTACTAATGGCAACTAAAGTCACCTTAAAGCTGCTGCCAGCTATCGAAAAAGCTGTTGTCCTTCACACTAGTGATAGCTAGTTTCATTATGCTCTGGTAAGGCAGTACACAATATTGGTGATGTTATGACAGCGTACAATAAACCGCAATGGTCTAATTGCTGACTGTTTGTCAGCGCGAGCCCAAGTTGGAATCGCGGGAAGTGGCAACGTCTTAGATGTGCAGCAGTGCAACCAGTGGAATCGTCGGGGAAATCAGATACAAAAATTCATAGTACACTGCAGGATCTGCACTGGTCAAAGCCTGAGCATTGCTGCTGCATGTGGTATATTGCAAGCCCCATGCATAACTTTTGTTAGCCAGGCTGGGCATCGTGCCGCACAGCTAAAATTTAATTTCCTTGGTGGATTCACTGCAATGCTATACATTTATAACTGTTTCACAGGAACGCAGTGCTCACGCTGCGTTCTGTGTTTTTTAGAGCTCCTACAAGTGAATAGCAGATATCTGCGTTGCAATGACAATTAGACACCTAGCTTCAGTGAAGAATAATAGGCGCAAGTAACTGACAGAACTTTCCCCTTATGTAAAATGATGAGGGAATGTGCGGGTACCAACGTACATTATTCTAGGGTGTAAAATGAAAAGTTTTGCAGCATCGTCCCTAGGATTTGATGGTACGGTTTCTTTTAAGAATGTTGACGACAATCCGTTCCTTGTCCGGTTCGAAAGAGAATACTTTATAGTCATCTGCATATCTACTATTTCTATAATGAGCCCACCTGGCTTTGTTTTATAGGGCCAGAAAAATGTTGCTAAGAAAGAGGGCCAGGTATGGCCTGATAGGAACACCGGTTCGCTGCACAAAAATTATTCTGCCTATGACAATATTTAAGATAACACAAGAGTATTTCCTAAAATGACCCAACGTACATATCACACCTTGGCACAAATGCGGCTTCGTCGTTGTGCTCAGAAAGGCATTCCTGAACACTTTTCATTAACTCATAATTTGGCCTGGAGTAGAAAATGTGCTCAGTGTCCGTGCTGAAGGCGGTGCACTGCCCTGGGTTGCTGTTGCAAGGGAGACTCGCTGTGGCCTCAGAACAATATATAATCGGGCTGTAGCGCTGCCGTCAATGCTACAGTGTCAATATATCATTGAACAGAGAAGATCAACAGTAACTAAATTGAGCAAATTGTAGATCCTAATTAAATACCGGTATTTCGTTAATCATTAAAAATATACAGCATCAAGGAGCAGCATCATGTTATATATCGTTGAATAGATTGCACTGAGTATAAATTTAACGGTTTAATTTTAAGGTAGTATATATTGGTCGCTATTTGTAAGTACAAATGGATTTTATGCTGCTGAGCCTTCGCGTTGGTTGGACTGGGTTACCAAGCCTAACTGCAATGGATAAAGTGTAGGCCCTGAATATTATTTTAAAGAGCACTATTTCATTCTATGATTACACAAGGCGTCCTCGTATATTATGTATAATTAACTTTACTGGCCTATTTGCAGGTACTAAATAATTACCTTGAACTATGCACCTTTGAATAAAAAGCTTATAAAATTTAAAGTTTATACTACATCATAATATGGTTGGAGGGCTTAGATCGAGTATAATTACATACAAATAGCGGAAGGTGGTAATTATTTAAATTCAATCTATAGAACTCTGTACATGCGCGCGTATTTTTCATGCTGCAGCATCGAATGGTGTATTGTTGGAGAGCATATGTTAGCATTATTGCACTCAACTGTGTTTTAGTTAATAGTCGTTATTTAGTTAACATTGAATAAAATGCTGTAAAGATACATTTTATACTTCTGCAATATTTGGTATATAGTTCGATACATTACGTCCAGTATGCCTTCAAAATACGTTCAAGAGCCGCACACATGCAAGGATCCCTTGCCATAACTTCACTGCTAATTTAACACTTTAGAACCCTCTCAGGAAGGCTCCCAGCTCGCTTCCCGGTCCACGCCCGTGCCTACCTAACGCGTCAAGGCAACTCTGACCAGCCCCACTCACTTCGATAATTTAATTTAATCCTGCGTTCCAGCCATATTAGTGTCACGATTAGATTATATAGGATCACAGGTGCGCACCCTACTGGTTTTGCGCGAGGTGTCGTGGTGTCCACTTTTATTTCATACGCTGCCCGCGAACTCTCAAAAACGTGAAAAAAGGCGACTAGATGATGTCTGGCTGCTGTCTAGGTACTAGATGGTACTGATATGTAGTAAAAATATCGAGCTCACTTTAATGGTATTCCGCGGGGCGCATTGACTAGTTTGCCTTGATGGCGTCGGTGTATGCACAATCGGAACGCTCGATTGGCGCCCCCTGCAATCTGGGCGGGTATCTGTAAGCCATATCAGCGCGATCACAGGTAAATAAGGTTTGAAACCCATGTTTACTAAATTTAATTTTCTCTAGCCGGAAATTTCACCATCGCTTTCTTGAATTTATGTGCGGTCCTGGAAGGGCGCCCCTCACATTGCATGTAATATCCACCCGTCTTGTGAAGAGTGACGCTGCTCGAAAAGTTACGGCAATTGTAGGGAATTAATGGCAGATCCCAGTTCATTACTGTTTGCTGTGTATGCGAAATAATATAAAATTTAACCCTATACTGCAGCATCAGTCACACATAATTGGATAACTTATATGATATATAAGAGAACTCACACTTACATTATTGTATAATTCCACTCTGCAATGATGCGTAACAGATAGGTAGCTTTAATTTGGTTTGAAATAAACGACAATTTACAAAGGTGACTTAACCTACATGTATACTCGACCTAATCTATGCAACAACATATGACGTGGTGGAGTAGCACAAAGCTTCACTTTAGTTAAGACGATATATATATATGAAGGAAAGAAGCCAACAGTGGGCGAGGACAAGGAAAGCATTGGGGATTGTTTTACGTCTTTTTTTTTGACAAAAGCATTGACAAAAAAAGACATAAAACATAATCCCCAATGCTTTCGTTGGCCTCGCCGACTGTTGGCTTCTTTCCTTCATGTATTATAACGAGCACCCTTATTTCCCCTTCATTTATCTGCTTGTAGCTTACGGGGGTCTCGGTTCTGGCAGCCTTGAAGCCATAGGTAGCATAAGAGGGTTCTAGCACAGCTTTCGCCGTCGCTCTTGATCACGTTCTACGTGACGCTTGCGGTTACACAGGACGTTCCATGTCCACCGCCGTGGTTGAGGGTGGCGCTGGTGAACACTCTCAAGTTTCGTATACAGACAACATTAATACCCGAGAAAGTAGCAGGGACAGCGGCCGACGTAGCTAAGTTGGAAGAGCATCGGACGCGATATTCGGAGGTCGTGGGTTCGGTCCGCACCATCGGCACGTTGTTTTTTCTTCTACTTTGTGTTTAATTATCTTTCCCCTAAGCAGATGACATTACTCATTTCTGCGATTATCCAAGTAAAAATTAAAAAAAAGACATAAAACATAATACCCAATGCTTTCCTTGGCCTCGCCGACTGTTGGCTTCTTTCCTTCATGTATCATAACGAGCACCCTTATTTCCCCTTCATTTATCTGCTTGTAGCTTACGGGCGTCTCGGTTCTGGCAGCCTTGAAGCCATAGGTAGCGTAAGAGGGTTCTAGCACAGCTTTCGCCGTCGCTCTTGATCACGTTCTACGTGACGCTGGCGGTTACACAGGACGTTCCATGTCCACCGCCGTGGTTGAGGGTGGCGCTGGTGAACACTCTCAAGTTTCGTATACAGACAACATTAATACCCGAGAAAGTAGCAGGGGGACAGCGGCCGACGTAGCTAAGTTGGAAGAGCACCGGACGCGATATTCGGAGGTCGTGGGTTCGGTCCGCACCATCGGCACGTTGTTTTTTCTTCTACTTTGTGTTTAATTATCTTTCCCCTAAGCAGATGACATTACTCATTTCTGCGATTATCCAAGTAAAAATTAAAAAAAGGCATAAAACATAATCCCCAATGCTTTCCTTGGCATCGCCGACTGTTGACTTCTTTCCTTCATGGATCATAACGAGCATCCTCATTTCCCCTTCATTTATATATATATTAAATGTTCTCGCA
>JAJIZL010029454.1:126688-143759 GCA_023969395.1 Amblyomma maculatum
TAATGTAATGAACTGTAGTTTTAAATTTAACGTTTTTGTCATATAATGTGAAGATATAATGCAGGCGTCAAAGTTTAATGAACTCTTCAGATATCTCAAAAATATCCACAAAATTTAAATGATACGTGAAGTAAATCCACATTCTATGACAGCTGCAACCCTGTATATACCATGCATAAAAGTCAGTTCATTACTATTGCGCTAGTTTTGGCCCTGTAGACGCTACTACCTTGAAATGCGCTATACATTTGTAATGGATAGCTGCACGAACATTATATCCCTTTCTCTGAGAAGAAAATTATAGAATCAAGCATTTAAAAATGCGACAGTCTCTCTTTTTAGTAGCAACATAAATTCATATAATATATAGCAATATATTATCAGATCCCTATGAGCACAAGACATTTTAGTTGTAACAGCCTTTACTGCATGTTTCCATCAGCTAATTTCTCATAGAGAAGAGACAGCGATACTGCGGATGCCCTTGCTCTTATCCTTTCGCTGTAAACTAAGATAAAAGAAAAATTCACATAGGTTCGGTATACACTGTCATAAAATTATCTTTTTCACTCAAGACGATGTGAAAATTTCTAATAACCTGAATAAAGGTTTGGTTTGGTTTGTGGGGTTTAACGTCCCAAAGCGACGGAGGCTATATGAGACGAAAGTTTAAGGTTCGTAAATTGTGAAAACAGGCAACGTTTCACTCACAGCTGTACATAGAAAAGTGGTCTTTAGGTTAATGTTAGATTATTGCCAGCAGAGAATAATTGACTTCGTCTTTGTGACGCGTCTCTTTCTGTTAAATGCACTTTGAGCGTGAGAGCATCAGCACCGCAATATTTTGGCTGTTTTTTTGTCAGTCCAAGTCATAAGGTAGAGTGACATCTAAGGCCTTCGAATATACTCCGAATCGAGCTTTATCGTTTGTACTGCTGGTGAACGAATAACGCTCGACCATAATATGCTTATTTCCCTCTTTCTGTTAATAATCAGCCAGTGGCTACCTTGGAAAATCAAGCTCAGCTCCAACGGACACAACGGGGCTCAGCTGCTGCACCTGATGATTGCGCCCAGTACTGACGGGGCGCCGATATATTCCTCTGTGTTAATACACATACAGAAATCCAGCTAAAGAAGTCAAATTTGCAGCTTCCACTGCGCCGGTTTTGAGCACCGCGAAAAACTCTGATGCCTGGAAAGGAGAATTTATCTTGTGAAATATGACCACACAATCGGTTGCTCACAGCTTCATGCTGGAAGTCTCATGCCACCCGTATTAACTGAAATGTCCCATTGGGTATCATTGATTTCCATAAACGTTGACAACATTTATAGCCCGAGGCACACCCAAAAAGGCAAAAAAATGAATCCGCCACCTGGTTACCTATAGCAAATCCGGTTTCACGCCATCAAAAGCTCCATTTGAACGATCATGTGCAAATAATTTTGCCGGAATGTTATTCATTCAGCCTCATAACGTAATTTACACTTTTCCCTACTCGCCCGCGTAAACTGTGAGATAGTGATATGATATGATACCTGAGTCTTGTTATTTTTGCATGGCTTTGTGTGTAGTGCTCATTGGTTGTATAATATTGGTTGTTAAATTGCGCCCCGGAAAATCGCCGTATTTTTACAATAGAGTTTAGGTCTATATTTATGGAAAATTTGGTTTTTGTCTGCCTCGGCACAGTCAACGTAATAAAAATATAACGATCATGGTTCTGTAATTTGGTTTTGAACAGGTGTCATGGCAAGGAGCTGATTGGTTTGTATATTGTGCGACGTCATGGCACAAAAAAGGCAGGAGCTGCTGACGTGGTACCTTCTTGAGATAGTTATCAAAGGCACCTGCACCTTTGGATTCCGAGCCAGATGCGCTACGCCTTTGGCACGCAGTGTCATTCTAATTGTTTAATCAAGAGCAGCTGTGTATCTATTCAGACGCAATGTCTTCACATACAATGTCTTAGTACTGATATAATAAGTAAATGTGATATATTAAAACCCAAAATAAAGGGCTTATGAGAAGCTACTTACTAAAACTAGAAAAAGCATGCGAGAAACAGATATCTCATCAAGGCTCCGCAGAGCAAAATTCCTAACCTACTTTCATTAGCACTGAACAAATGGGCTTTCTAATATGATTCTTTTATCCCATCTCCACTAAGCTCACGCAGACGAACAAGAAAAAAAGAAAACAATTGGTTACCGCGTTCGACCACGCCGCGTGTGTTGGGAGTGTCCAGAGGAGCAAGACCCGGTGACGTTCAAGGTGAGGTGCACGCGCCAAAATTGGGGGCGAGCGGTTGCCAGAAGTGCATTTTAAGAATTATGTGTATATTATAGGTTCCAAGGAAAGCTTTCAATTTTGAGTCCAGTACTCTTAAAGACGACACCTATGGATTTCGTGCATAAAATATACTGCTGCAAGTAGCATTTCAGGGGCACTTTTAGGGATTAGGTATTACGTTAATAGCGAAGTGAATGGAAGGAAACAAGAATGCGTACGTGTAGCTGAGGATATAACAGCTGTGGGATAGCTGTATCATGGCACGCTACAGCACTTGCCTCGAGGGTTCTGTTCCATCCGTCTTCTCGTGTAGCTCGTGGAGCTTAAGTCTCCATATATGATCAACTGGCCCCTGTGATAGCAGTGTTAGTGAACCTGAGTACGCACAACGTTTATGTTAAAACTTTGTTTTCAAGTGCTCAGTAATATTGTTCAGGGAAGGAATATCACTGTTTTTTTAAGAATCTACCGAATTCTCGCTAAATCTTATATATACAATTAAAAGTACGCGCATAACGGTCACCAAATTCTTAAAGTGGACGAAACTACAACAATATTGTTCAAATATTGTTCAGCGGAAGCATGTATGATTGCGCAGTAAGACCACATAGATCAGAAGATCTAGCAGTTCTTACCTAGGTATTCGTCTGGCATATCTCTTTTTGGGGCTCATAAGATAAAGTCAACCAAAATTGGTGAATTAACGTTTACGGTCGGAAATAAACGGAATGATGCAGCAAAATAATCATATTTTTGCGAAGGTATGCAAGCTCTGGTCTTTAAACCAAACGCTCAAACCAAAATGTCCATGATATTTTTCGTGCTGTTTTGAAAATGAGCATTTGGTTTCAATAATTATACGGAAATTTCAGTCATCGGGATATTTAGTGCAGTTCTTACGTTGTGATTACACATTTTCAGGGCTATTTGATGCGGTAACCTCATTTTTCGGGCGGTATGTAATACACATTGATGATAAATGTAAAATTGTCTAATGAATTCGGAACAGCGCTGCGGGGGAAGTTCTTTTCAAGTTGCAAATTACATAATATTTTCTCTAGATCAGGATGTGTTGTGAACTTCTTCGTTACTGTTTCGATATATCTGGCTTGCCTGGCCCGCTGCACGTTTAGTCTTAGAGCTATAACTGGCGGAACAGCTGCGAAACTTAAATAGGTAGGCGCCCCCTTTTCCACATGAAGTGAGCTTTGGCGGAGAGAGAAAACTTGGACACGGACACTCTAGGTGCATTGTTACCAGTCGCGGAAACAGCGCGAGTTATACGCTGAAAAATGCAGCCGCATGGTGAGTCCGGTTCCTATCTCCCAAATTTGCGGCGTCTGTGGCAATTTCTGGCGCCTTCGAGTTCTGAATTTACTTTGTTTTTATTGTCTGAAGGTTAAAAATTATTATCAGGTAATAAATATCAATAAAACTTTTTCTCTGCCGAATTCCCTCTTTTGCGCGTAAGAGAAAAAGTTCCTTTTGACTACTGCAACATTTCTCTGTAATTTTCGTGCTTTTCACGACTATTACCATTCACCTGAAAGCTATGTCTTGAGTGCCTGCGAACTGTAGTTTGCACAGTGAAGTCGACTGACAATACTGTGTGGGACTCATTTCCAATAACTGCTGAATTGGAGAACGCATTTACAGTTTCATTGTCTCTCTTTTTGTGGTAGGCGATATGGACTAAGAGCATAGAGAAGTCAGTCTACCAGAGCCTCCTCAAGTGATTGTGGGACATTATTCTCAACATTATACAAATTTAAGTTTTATTTGGAAATCGAGGAAGCAATCAAACCTGTGTACGCCATACATGGCAAAATTACTTCTGAAAAGGTTATAATTTACATTACAAATTACTTTGCTAAAAATCGATGAAACGTTATTAAATTACATTACTCATTACTGCTCCCAAAAGAAATGAAATTACATTACAGTTACTTCTACTGAGTAATTGAATTACTTTTAAACTACTTTCTAGTTCCCATCCATGTCAAGACTAAGTAATGCTAGTAAACTAAAAAAACTTGTTTTGAGATGCGACATTCTTTCGTCTTCCCGCCAAATTCCGCCCCAGAAAGCTATTCCTTCCCTCTTTCCTACAGCACTTGCCATAACAAAAACAAGACAACAGCAAAAAAAAAAAAAAACTACAACAAAAGCAGAAGCATGTTTGAACGATCGTGAAATGACCGGCGAACCCAGCGTCTTACTGGCCCGGACCTGTCTCCGTCATTTGAAGGGCCCGAAGAAGCTAGGTTATGTATTGCTTCCGCAGTCCCAAGAGACGATGTCGGCATCTGGTACTGACTGCTCAGTAATGCTCAAGCCACGGTGGCACACGCCATGGACCCTTCCGCCTATTTTACCAGCCCCGATCCTCCCTCACCTCTCGTGACGAGTGTAACCAGGCGACTAAACAGGGAATGCCACTGCATCCCGCTCTCAACTAATTTTCAACCAGCCTTCTTGCACCATCTCTCTCTTGGCACCTTGTATCCTGCTGCTTGTAGAATGGTTTTCATGGGATAGCCGAGTAACCCTGCTACACGCGAGGTGTCAGACACACTGTTCTGCAAAATTCCGTCTTCTTTTGCCGGTCCGTTACGCTGGCTTCGCTTTGCCGCACGTCGTTCCTGCTTTCGCGGCGCTCTACTTTGTTGTCTATTGAAGGAGTAGTAGCGCACTTTAGTAAAAGTAATTTCGAAAGGAAGTAATTACTTTTGCTGCTAAATCACTACTAAAATATTTCATTACATTACTAAATTACCAAACCGAAAACGTATATCATTACATTACAAAACTACCGGGAAAGTATATAAACTACAGTAATTTAATTATTGTAATTAAATTACTGCCATGTCTGATGTACGCTGTCAAGTGAGTTTAAACTGGTGAAAAAATCCGAGCTTCACATATTAAAGTAATCTTAAAGGATCATTGCATACTTGAGTCTTCATTTTGCTGCTCGCACTAATTTTGAGAATGTATTGGGATGTTTAATTCTGGTTTTTCCATCTTACGACTTACAGTAATATGTATTACCGGAACAGATACTAGTGCAAAATAAATACGGAACTCGCAGGCCAGCCGCGGGCTACTTGCAAACTTTCAGAAAATTATTGTTGTATATAAATTTCTATGTCAATATTCCTAACTTCTAAGCTTACATTGAGGCAGACCATGCTGAGATGGATTGAAGTATAAAGAAAAGATCAGAGTTGGAGGTTAAACATCGAACTTAAATATTCATAAAATGGCGATTCCTCGTAAGCTTTCATCCGAATTGTCATATTGCCAGAAATCAATACTTTACGAATATTTCATCCATTTGGCTTGTATGAAAATTGCAGTAAAGACATAAGCGCTGTTGGGAGATGCGGCTAGCTTTTGACATTTCGGCGTCAATGGTAGTACATCTTTACATACCTTATTTTGAAGTACCGGATATTGTATGCCTAGCAAGATCTTCCGTACATGAAAAAATCTTAATGATCTTATTAGAGTGAACATGTCTCGCACGGTTATTCCTTAATATTGATACGCTTCAAGGCTAGCCCAAAACAGTTAGTCCAAGATCACATCGCATACAGCACACAGAAACACAGCAGTGTCAACCTTCTCCTAGCACCAACCGTTGCTACACTTCTTCTGTCCCTGTTCTTGATATTCGCCTTCTGCCTTCAGAGACGGCATATATGTAACACTACCACACTACCCCTGCCGCGAAGAGCACAGTCCCGGTGCGTACTATGTCGGAAAACTGCAGTTGGAGTAGTAAGGATTCATACGGGCGACATGAACGATATCGGTACGCGACTAAGCGGACTGTTGTGGCGGATGCACAGGGGGGATCTCGTATGTCACGGAAGTGACTGACCGTAAAACACGGCAGGGGCTTGTGTAGCGCGCCAAGAGCTTCTCACACAGCCAATATCGACGAGCGGGAGTCCAGAGCAAGACGAGAGAGGCCGGATAGTAGTGGACATCCCGATGACGCGTATCATGGGGTCGTTTTTGAGAGTTTTGGGAGGAATCTAGTCGGCGGCGAGCAATAATACGGGTGACGTCTGCTCGCGAGATGGCATCACGAACGTAGGAAATGGCGTTAGCGGTAGGAGGCAATAGGCACCGTGCAGAAATCCAGGGGGCAGCACTCGCGGCGAACAGGCAGCGCCACGAGTGAGCGCCGGAACACATTTATAGGGAGACGCGCGGCCGCCTAGGCAGGGCGCGCGCTTGAAAAGGCGGCCTGCACAACGAAATGGTAGCAGTTTTAGCCAGCTCGAGCGACGTAGCGAAGCACAAACGATGCGAGAGCCACACGACACAAGACGCAGAGACAGAGACGAGCCCTGGCCGCCAGCTGGGCGTTTATTTCTATTTTTTCGCGTTTATTCTGGAAACACGCGAAACAGAAGACGACAGAAGCGCGCGCAGTTGGAAAAGGCCGAGCAAAAAACGAAGGGGGTGGGAGCCTAATAAACACGGTAGCAATGTAGAAAAATACAAAAAAAAAACATTTGTGGCGAACGCCCCTCCCCCCAAGTGTGGTACAGCTTCACAAAGGCCAGCTCGAACGCCTCAAGCTGGGGTGGTTGAGAGAAGAAAAAAAAAAGAAAGCTGCGGGGAATCGAGCGGCCGAGAAGGGTGGAACGAGTATGGGAGAAGAATAGGAATGAATGAAGCTGTAGTCGAAAAAGAGAAAAAAGCAAAAAAAATGGACAAGCCTGAAAACTCGAGAACGCGATTACAGGGGCCTGAAGATGCCGCAGGCACTGATATTACGCAGACGGATTTTGAAGAGCTTAAGCTGTTTTCTGGTGAGGCGGTTGCCACTTTTCTCGACGATAAAGGAAAGGATGGCAGATGGCACGCGGTCACTGATACAGCGACACAGCTATGAGAATGGAAACTGCCTTACAGCACCGCACAAACGATCTTTCTAATACGCATTCATGTCTTCCTCTCTGTCACATGTCAGAATTGTGCCACGCTTAATTTTCTTTTTCGTTGAAAGAACTTCCTGCCTCATCCCGACTTGAATGCTAGTTTTCTTTCGTTTTTTTTTTAACGATCCTTAATGCCTCTTTAACGGTACTTTCAAGTCCTCTGCCACAAAATTAAATTTTGACAGGGGAAGGTAACAGGTGGCAGCCAGCCGCTCGACAACTTGTTTGGAGCAGGATGGCATGTAATGAATGCAAGATCTGTTCAGAGTGTCCACGAATAAGTAAAAAAAAAACATTTTTTTACTTATTTTTTATTATAGTCTCGATTGAACAGTATCGCATGAGAAACAGCTTATCATTCGAGGTTCAACAACTCAGTAGACATCGAAATGTCATTAACACAACTAAATGAATAAAGCGTATGGAATGGCACCTCCTGAATCACATCTACGGAGGAGGGCGAAGTGGACAGCGAAGGATAGCGAGGAAAAAAAAATATCAGGCTGGGGGACGGACAAAGGAAGCCGCCCAAGAGGAGAAAGAAAGTAGCTGCATAAGCGTGGAAGGAAAGGGTGTGGAAAGAAGAAAAGGAACGAGCTAAGAGGAGGAAAAATAATAAGAAGCAAGCAAAAAAAAAGTTGCTAAGGCAGATTCGCGAAACTAATGCGCAAACATAGTAAATGCGCCATTTAAACACTCCATTCCTGTTGATTACTCTCTGCATTGTACTGGTGCTTATGCAAGCTGTCGTAGACAGGGAAATATAGACCACAGGACAGCATAAATAAAAATTATGCAATGAACAACTGCATCCACGAGCGCAGCCTACAGGCGCGCACGGCGGTCCTAGAAGCGCTATGCCTATGAGCTGCCCAATTTCTTTAAATATTATTTTTTTTTGCGGGTTGAGAGAGGATGCTAATGCAGGTGAAGGTATAGTCTGTCCTCTTTCGGGAAAAATGCTTCGCGGTAAATCTGGACGCGGCAATACCCGGGCATGATTGCCAGCTCACTGCTTGTTGGAAGGCAGCGATTCGCCTTAGCGCCGCTTCGCTTCGTAAAGCTTATTCAGTGACGCGAAAAATATTTTATCAGGCCAGTGAAAATGTGTGCAACAGCAGCAATCCAAGGTCTGCAACCTAGCAATTCATTTGTGACCATAGAATGCCGCGAATCGAAAGAACGTATGGCGAATGCGCCCCACGCACAGCAGATCCGCCGCGTCTCCACTGCGCGGCCGGGCGCTCGTCTCCCTACCAAACTGTTCTTCCCGCCGCGAGGGGCGCGCGCGTCGCACCGCGAGTTACTCCTGCACGGTGCCTATACGCTGTCAAAGGAAAGTGAAGAGTGGCGGCAGAATAGAAGATGGAAGGGGGTTAGCCCATTGTATCGTGACGGGACGAATTATAACCGAACGTTAAAAATGGCAAAGTAATATCCCAATCACGGCGGTTATCCGATACGTACATTGATAGCATGTCCGTGAGCATGCGGTTGAGGCTTTCGGTGAGGCCGTTCGTTTGTGTATAGTAAGCGGTGATGAAATAGTGCTTAATGGAGCAGTACCGGAGGACTTCGTCGACTACTTGAGCAAGAAATGCAGTTGAGGAGAGCATGTTGCCGGGCTAGTTGGTGATCCCTTAAGTAAAAGATTTAACGCAAAGAAAGAACACAAAGGACAAAGAAGAACACATAAGACGTTTGACGAGCGGTAAATCTTCGTCAGACGTCTTATGTGTTCTTCTTTGTCCTTTGTGTTCTTTTTTAGCGCTAAATCTTTTAGTTGAGCTAGAAAGCAACGGCCACGGTCAGTGAGCAGCTGGCGTGGCGCACCAAGGAGCACGATCACATCGTGCACTAGAAACGCAGCCACGTCAGTTGCAGAGCTAGTGGGTATTCATCGTGTGACAGCGTAGCGCGTTGTATAGTCTTTGGCAACCGCAATTAATCTATTCCCCAAAGCAGACAGAGGGAAAGGGCCGAAGAGATCAAGGCCAACTCGGGAAAACGGGTCTATTGCGATGTCGATCGGCTGCAGGGATCCAGCTGGCACAACCGAGGGCTTTTTTTCTTCGCTGAAACCGGTCACAAGAAGCCACGTAACGACGAACAGAGCGGTAGAACCCTGGCCAAAAGAAGTGCCGGCGGGCGTAGTCGTACGTACGAGATACACCAAGATGGCCCGCAATGAGCGGGTCGTGCAGCTGCTGAAGAACGGTGGTACGCAGATATACTGGTACGAGTAGAAGGTCGACGCCATCTGGTTGCATATTCCGCCTATATAAGGTGCCTTTGTGGAGCACCTACAAAGCAGGCAGAGTGTCAGAGTGGCTACTACTAAGGCTGTCGATAATGGTGCAACGTTTGGGATCCAAGCGGGACAGGCAATACAGCAGGCCGGGCTTGTGGACGACAGAAAAAGTGTATTCCTTAAGATGCAAAGCCCAACGCCCCAGGCGACCAGTAGGGTCCTTCGGCATTGAAATCCAACCCCAGCAGTGGTGATCAATGATGACGGAGAACGGGCGACCAAAAAAGCAAGGGCGAAATTTAGTAATGGCTCACACGAGGGCTAAACACTCACGCTCTGTGATCGAATAATTTCGTTCAGCCGTAGAAAGAAGGCGACTGGCATAAGCAATGACGCGATTGTGACCCGTCTGCTTTTAGGCGAGAATGGCGCCAATACCGTGACCACTGACGTCAGTGCGTACCTCCGTTGGGGCTGAGGGGTTCAAGTTTGCCAGGACGGGCGGGTTGGTGAGGACTACATTGAGCGCAGAAAAGGCTTGTTCTTGATCTTAGCCTCAGCAGAATGGTACGCCGTTCTTCAGAAGAATAGTGAGTGGACGAGCCGTCTCTGGAAAGTGGGGACAAACCGCCGAAAATGGGAACAGAGGCCAAGAAAATTACGCACGTCCTCTGTACAGCAGGGTGTAGTAAACGCACGCACAGCACGAATTTTGCCAGGATCAAGTTGACTGCCGCTGGCATCGACCAAGTGTCCGAACAGCTTGAGCTCACGTCGGCCGAAACTACACTTCTTCGAGTTCAGCTGAAGGCCAGCTTTTCGGAAAACTCCAATAATGGCATCAAGGCGATGAAGATGGCTCTGAAAGGTCGAAGAAAATACAACGACGTCATGAAGGTAACATAAGTATATCGTCCATTTAAAGCCGCGTAAAAGAGCATGCGCTGAAATGTTGCGGGCGCATTACACTGGCCAAAACGCATGATTTTGAATTTTTAGAGGACGTCAGGAGTGACTGACGATAGCCGTCTTTGCTCGGTCCCGTTCGTCGACTGCGATCTGCCAATAACTGAAACGAAGAAAAATATTGAAGAAAAATATCCGTCACCGTGCAAGCAGTCGAGGGCATCATCTATCTTGGGCAGGGGGTAAACGTTCTTCTTTGTAACCTTATAAAAGTGTCGGTAATCAACGCAGAATCTCCAGGTATTGTCCTTTTTAACAAGCGAGACAGATGACACCTAGGGGCTGCTTTAAGGCTCTATAATGTATCTTGCCAACATCCTGCCTACTTCATCTCGTATGACGCGACGTTCAGAAATGGCGACTCGGTAAGGTGTTCTGTGAATTGGGCTGGCGTCTCCGGTATCGATGCGATGATTAACTAGGGGCGTTTCATCCAGGGGGCGGTCACCAAAATCAAATATATAACTGTGCGAAGTCAGAAGGCTCGTAAGTGCTTTAGCACAATCATGACGCAGGTCAGGAGCAACCATTCCTGATATGCGGGGCTCAAAAGGTGGGGACGGCGCAGGTAGTGGTGTTGCTTCAGCATTAAGGCCAGGTAAAAGAGCAGACACATTGAAGTCAGACAATGGGGTCAATTCGGCGAGAGAAATGCTCTTAGGAAGCACTTGCACAAAATAGTTGAAGTTCGACACTGTACTATAATTGTGGTTGTTTGCTACGTGCACACTATTGTAAGGGAGAACAATTCTATGCCCCAGAGTCATGTCAGTATTGGGGCAAACAATGTAGTCGTCTTCAGGAACGGAAGGAAAACGCGACATAAGCACGTATACAGCGGCTTCTGGTGGTGTAAATGTAGCGGAGCGGAGATGGAGCATTGATATTAAAGGTTTGGTTGGTTTGGCTTGGTTCGTGGGGTTTAACGTCCCAAAGCAGCTCAGGCTATGAGTGACGCCGTAGTGGAGGACACCGGAAATTTCGACACGGACTCCGGAACGTGCACTGACATTGCACAACACATAGGCGCCTTGCTTTTCGCCTCCATCGAGAAGCTGCCTCCGAGGCCGGGATTCGATCCCGCGTCCTTGGGAACAGTAGTCCAGTGCCGTAACCACTGCGCCACCCCGGCTTGGTTGATATTAAAGGAGCTTGTTCGTCAGTATAGTACGGAAGGTCTAGGTGAAGTAGTCCGGAGGAACAGTCATTGAGTGCGGAGTGTGCAGTTAAAACGTCGAGGCCTAATATAACGTCTTGAGGACAACTGGTGAGGACAGTAAATAGCACAGGGATATGGCGATCGGCAATGGTGATTCTCCGAGTACACATATCAATCACAATAGCTGTGTTGCCATCAGCGATGCGAACGGTAGATGAGGAAGAGGGTTTGAGAACTTTCTCCAGGCACTGACGGAGTGTAGAACAGACAGCGGACATATGGGCGCCAGTGTCAATCAGAGCAGAAACGGGGACTCCGTCAACAAGTTTATTAAGAAGATTACGCCTGGGTGCGCAGGTCAGTACCGAGTTTTCAGTCCGCGTCGATAATACAGCGTCACCCCAGGGCGCTGCACTCGCTAGTTCCCCGATTAGGTGGCGGTGTATGATGGGGAGGAACTGCGATGAAGTACCGGTGAACGGGAGCGACGAGGTCATGGAGATATAGATCGGCTGGAGCGACGGACACTTGAGATGGCTTCGATGCGAGCTTCATCTAGGTGAGGAGGGAAGTGTCCAAGTCTATAATATGCGGGGTCGAGCTCTTCAGGTTGAGCAGGGAAGCTTTGAGGGGAAGGTAACAACAGTCAGCGTTGTAATAAGAAGGAGGGGTGGGGAAGGTACGACTGCGGCAATAATGTGAAGTGTGGCCGGCTCGACAGCAAATAAAACACATTGACCTGTCGTCTGACGTGCGCCACTCTGCAGGATTGAAACTAATGTAGCGACGTGGGGAAGCTTGGCTAGTGGTTGCAACCGCGACTACAGAAACAGGATGCGATGGTGACGAGGGCGGCACGAGGTTGGAGGAAAGACCGACATTGGCAAGTTTCTGGCGGACAATAATAGCCTGTATGATGGCCATGCTGTCGGGCAGTGGAGATCGGAGTAGTGCAGGAGCTAAGGATGAAGTGCTCGCCTGACGATCCGAGTTATGGTTGTGGAATGAGAAGGCTGTTGCAGAGGGGTCAGATCATCGCTGGATGATGTTGCTGTCGTCTTCGGAAGGCGCTCAAAGCAATGTACTAAACGTCATTGTTTAGCCCGCTCAAATCTTCTGCAGACTTGAAGCACCGAGTCGACGGTAGAGCAATCCATACAGAAGAGGATGTTGAACACGTCGTCTGCTATGCACTTGAGGATGTGCCCTACCTTTTCACTTTTCAGCATGGGGCTTTTCGCCTTGCGCACAACGCGAGCACGTCGTGAATGTATGGCATGTAGGATTCCGTGGGGGATTAGGCAAGAGACGAAAGTTCAGTTTTGGCTGCGTGAACTCGTCCAATAGGCTTTCCGAACAAGTCGTGAAGCTTTAGCTTGCAAATTCTTAGGTTACCAGATCTTGTTCATGATTTTGTATCCACGTGCGAGCGGTTACCGCCAAATAGAAAATGAGATTCGTCAGCATGATAGTCGCGTCCCAGTGATTGTTCCTGCTTCAGCGCTCGTAGTCATCCAGCCAATCTTCAACATCTGTATTGTCTTCGCCATTAAGCAGGGGAGGGTGACGGAATTTCGTGAGGACGAGTGGCTGAGCCGATGTGTCTGCGGTGGTAGAAGCTGCCTCAGAGGTCATAGTGGCCGTTGTTGACGTTGTGATCTCAGGTAGGTGGCGGCTACTGCGCAAATTCAGCTTTTGGTTGCTTAAATGGACTTATCTCTGAACATGAGGATCTATAACACCTCCACCAAGATGATACGTGGCAATGTTAGTCCAAGAAGGTTCGTCCAAGGTGACACAGCACACAGCACACAGAAACACAGCAGCATCATCGTTCTCCTAGCACTAACCTTTGCTCTCACTTCGTATTCTGTCTCTGTTCGTGATCTTCGTCTTCTGGCTTCTGAGATGGCATATATGTAACAATATCGACCATCAAGCCAATGTAATATGCAGGCGGCCATTTGCGTCGTGCAAGTTTCATCACCATTATAATCACGTATTTAAACACGCTTCGAGGGACGAAATAGTGAAAGTATTTTCCACAAGTAATTCGTAGTGCTGACATCTCAAACTACAGTCTGTTTTTGCATTCCGTCTCTGTTCAAATGTAGTCACAGCAGCTAATTCTACATCATATGTGACAGCCCTCAGACATATCCAGAATACTTGGCACACATAGTCTATACAAAGGCGTACAAGTATCTTTAGATATTTCTGTGAAGGCAAAACGCCAAGACACTATTTTGTGCACGATGTGAATGCACTTCTCCACGAAGACGCATAAAAAAATACAAGTTCTCCAAGCGCACGTGCCTAAGAGTTTTTGCAGACCAATGCTAGTGGACCGCTTTAACCAATGGTACACAACGGGAGATGCTAGTAGCGTGCGCTTGTAGATCAATGCCCGAGTACACTTCACAAAGTGCACTAGCATGAGTATGCTGCACAAGGTAGCCACAGAAATTTTTCTCAAATGATAGTAAACGTGCAGTACGACTATTATATTCCTGCAGAATTCGTTCTAAATCGCAGTCGCTGCCACGCGGTCCTCGGGATTTCGTGACTTCGACCCTCACTCTTTTCCAGTGTGATAAGCAAGATGGCATGACTACGTAATTAACGGGCAAACCTAAAGGTGATATGTACTGGATGCGAACAGTGTACTGGCTGGCAATGAGCCGGGGGCCCGCTGCAGCATAGTGATACACAACCGCATCACAGTAGGTGATGGACATGTCGTGAACTGTGCGACACGTCTATGCACGAATGAACCAGTGCATTTTTATTAGGGCAAGTTCTTTTCTTTTAAGTCCCTCTTCCATCCCCCTTGAGATTTTACCGCCGAAAGCAGCTTCTTCTTTAAGGCGTTGAAGGTACAGTGTCAATCTCACTTAGTGAGAATACAGCTCCGCGGGGCTGCGTAAGTAATTTGTGAAAGGTGTTATGCTTAATGTTGCGAAGCACATGCATGGCCACGGAGAGCCGCGTTCACGTTTAGTGTGATTGACACTGTGCATCGGCATTAAGAAAAAGCAGTGGATGCGATCTACAGCCACCTCGTCAGCCAAACCGGCAAGCACACACTGGGCTAGAAAGCGCATTTTTCTCTTTAGTGTGGGCTTAATTTTTACATCCAGGGCGCGATAAGCGTGCTAGTCAGCATCGACCGATTATGGGCGGGGTCCGGGTGCACCGAAGCCTTTGTACAGTGACACGCAAGGCAATTATGGAGCAGTGGCGACATCCTGAGAACCCTCTTGCACCACCTCAAGGTGCTCTTGTGGTCTTCTGGTAGCCATGCCACCCACCACAGTGTATTAGCGGTCTCCATCAAGCAGCCTGGCTTGACGTCCCGCTTGCTCTACGACATGTCCTACACGCTTGATTTGACCGTTCTGTATGCTACGGGGAACCGTATGCCACCCTGCTGCCCCTGCCAGGCATGACCTTGATTTAAATTAATAAATTTGTAACGTGAAATATATCTCTTCTCTCCTCATATGAGGACGTATCACTCGTCCAGATCAGGCTTATCATCATCACCAGCAGAAGCAGCAGCATCAGCCGAACCATACCCACTGGAGAGCTAAGGTTTCTCCCGTTTTCCTCATATTAATCCCGTCCTTTCGTAGCTGCATCCGCGGGACCCCTGCCAATTTGTTAATCTCTACAACACACCTAATTTTCTGCCACTCCCTGCTACGCGTACATACCCTTGGAATCCAATTGGTTACTAATAGAGACCATCGGATATCTTCCATTTGACCTACATGTCACGCCCGCGCCCATTACTTCTTAATGTCGACTAGGATATCAGTAACGAGTTATTTCTCTGACCGACTCTGCACGCTTCCTATACATTAACGCTAAACCTCAAATTTTCTTTTGCATGGCCCTCTGCGTTGTCCTCAAGACAAGCAGAACCCTTTTCGTTAACCTCCATGTTTCAGTCCCGTAGATCAGTACTGGTGGGCTGCAACTGTTATACATTTTCCTTATGAGGATACCGGCGAGCTGCTAGTCATAATGTTTCAGTAGTTTCTAAGTTTACTCCATCCCAATCATATTCTCCTAGTTATTTCCCTTTCTTTGTCAGGATCTGTGGTCACTACCTGTCCCAAGTCGACATATTCGCCTAAAACTTCCAACTCTTCGCTACCTATTTGAAACTCCTGTTCCTTTCCATGCCTTTGAGTACACTCTCTAAGCAAGCTATAAATAGCACTGGGGAGGTCTTGTCTCCTTGCCTAACATATGTTTTTTAATTGAAATTTTATCGCTTTCTTTATACAGAACTATGCTTGCTGTGTAATCACTATAGATATCTTCCAGTACTTTCACATATGGCTCACCTAAATCCTGAGCTCGCAATATTACTTAGACCACTGAGGTTTCGACCGAAATAAAGGCTTTCTCGTCTGAATATCGGTTCTTTTATATCCAGATATGTGAAAGACGAGTGCACACAATTCATAATACATGACCGTACCTGATCTAGCTTGGGCCAGCTTCTGCTTACGTATTTATTAATTTGCAACTTATGAGCCATATCTGTCAGTAATATAGAAGTCTGATAAGAAAAAGGACCTAGAAATTAGAGAACATGGGTAGCGGCATAAAAGGAACGCTTTCTCTAGAATATTTACCCATGCTCTATTAAACATATGGTTGCGCTTGTGTAGATACACAAGGGCAATTACTCCCTTGCTTCAAATAGGGTTACCCTGTGTTTTCCTTGTCATCGTTTGACATTTTACAATAATATCTGTCTAGAGTTTTATCGTGTAACCCTATTCTGTAATGAATTATTGATCAATGTAGCAATAATTTAACCTTAATTCTTAAATCAATTTTTTAGTTATCGCAAAACCTACCTTTCACAATATCATAAAAAAGTACAATGCCCAACGCACAACCGATATCATCAGAACCAAAATTCGGTATAAAATGCATTGCTAAACGAAATAAAACAGACCGAATTACGATCTCAGTAACCGAGTTGCCTGTCGTGCTCGTAGAGCGGCTAGTAGTGTCTGGTATAGTCCTAACGCCTCGCATTCATATCTGTATAGCGAAGAAATAATATTATTAAGATATCCTAGTCCAGGGATGAGCGATGCTTCAGTACTGACATTTCCAAAATAAATGTCGGGCTTGTTTATTCTGCATTTGCTAATATGGGTCTGTGATTTTATTCCGTCAAGTGCACGTTTGAAGCACAGAATAATTGAATTATTTTTGACATTGTATGGACGCAGGTCATAGCTCGTAAAAGATTATGCTACGTAGGGCCGTGCGCCAGTTCGTCTCTGAGTGTCGAATGCGAGTCCAGAGTCTCAAGTGCTGACATTGCTCAATCATGCTTGCTGACGGACTCCATTCTAACTGTCGGACACACACACACACACACACACACACACACACACACACACACACAC
>JAJIZL010029454.1:149264-192488 GCA_023969395.1 Amblyomma maculatum
CTGAGGTATTCTCCATCTACCCTTATCCCTAACTGCTCCGATTCCAAGTCTCTGAATACTTCCTCTAAACAAGCTGTGAATAGTACTGGGGAGATTGTGTCTCCTTGCCTAACACCTTTCTTTATGGGAATTTTGTTACTTTCTTTATGCAGAACTATGGTTGCTGTGCAGCCACTATATATATCTTCCAGCACTTTCACGTACGGCTCGTCTACCTCCTGATTTCGCAATGCCTGCATCACCGTCGAGGTTTCAACTGAGTCAAATGCCTTTTCGTAATCAATGAATGCTATGTATAAGGGCTGGTAATATTCCGAGCATTTTTCTATCACCTGATTGCAGGTATGGATATGATCGATAGTAGAGTACCCTTTTCCGAATCCCTGCTTGATCCTTTGCTTGATTGCAGTCTAATATTCTCCTGATTCTATTAGCGATTACCTTAGTAAATACCTTATACATAACAGACAGTAAGCTGATTGGTCTGTAATTTTTAAGGTCCTAAAAGTCCCCATTCTTGTGAATGAGGATAATGTTTGCATTCTTCCATGGTTCCGGTATCGTCGATGACACCAGGCACTGCGTATACAGGGTGGCCAGTTTTTCTAGCACGATATCCCCCCCGTCCTTGAGCAAATCTGTAGTTATCTGATCCTCACCAGCTGATTTCCCCCTTTTCATAGTTTCTGGTGCTTTCTTGATCTCGTCCTTCGTCACTGGTGGAACGTCTGACTGTTTTTCCCTACCGCCAATCTCATTACGGTCCTGACTACTTTGGCTACTGTAGAGGTCTGTATAGAACTCCTCGACTACTTTGACTATCTTTTCCATATTAGTGATGACGTTGCCCGCCTTGTCCCTTATCGCATACATCTGGTTTTTGCGTATGCCCAATTTCTTCTTTACCGCTTTAAGGCTTCCCCGTTTTTTACAGCATGCTCAATTTTGTCCATGTTATATCGGCCACCTTGCGCTTATTGATTAGCTTTGATATCTCGGCCAATTCGATCTGGTCTGTTGGACTGGAAGCTTTCATACTCTGGCGTTTCTTAATCAAATCTTTCGTCTCCTTAGACAGCTTACCGGTATCCTCTCTAACTATCCTACCGCCTACTTCTACCACGCACTCAGTAATGATATTTCTGAAATTATTGTGCCTTGCCTCTAGGGTAATGTCGCCATCCTCAGTTAGAGCTGAATACCTATTCTGTAGCGAGATCCTGAACTCTTCTGCCTTCCCCCTCACCGCTAATTCGTTGATGGGTTTCTTTCTTACTAATCAATTGCGTTCCTTCTTCAGATTTAGGCTAATTCGGGACCTCACCATCCTGTGGTCACTGCATCGCACTTTCCCGATTACCTCTACATCCTGCACAATGGCGGGGGTTGAACACATTATGAAGTCGATTTCATTTTAGTCTCTCCGTTAGGACCTTTCCATGTCCATTTCCGGTTCTTCCGTTTGCTGAAGAAGGTATTCATGATTCGTAAGTTATTGTGCTCTGCAAACTCAACTAGTAACTCCTAGATTCCTAGAACCAATGCCATAGTCGCCTACTACCTTGTCTCCTGCGTGTTTTTTCCCTACCTTGGCATTGAAGTCGCCCATTAGTACAGTATACTGCGTTTTTACTTTTCGCATTGTCGATTCTACATCTTCATAGAAGCTTTCAACTGCCTGGTCATCATAACTACATGTAGGTGCATAGGCCTGTACAACCTTCAGTTTATACCGCTTATTAAGCCTAATTACGATGCCTGCAACCCTCTCATTAATACTATAGAATTCATCTATATTACCCGCTATATTCTTATTGACAAGGAAACCTACTCCTAGTTGCCGCCTCTCCGGTAAACCTCGATAACACAGTACATGCCCATCCTTCAGTACAGTATATGCCTCATTCGGCCTCCTAACCTCACTAAGCCCTATGACATCCCATTTCATGCCCTCTAGTTTCTCTAACAGCACTGCTAAACTAGCTTCACTAGCTAGGGTTCTAGCATTATACGTTGCCAGGTCAGTTTCCAATGGCGGCCTGTCCAGCGGAGCCAGGCTTTCTTAGCACCCCCTGCTGCGTCACAGGTCTGACCGCCGCCGTGGTCAGTTGTTCCGCAGCCGCTGGTGACTGAGGGCCGGGGTTTAATGGGGCCTGACAGTGCGACCCATCAAATGCGAGTTCGGGATAGAGAACGTCAAGTTCCTCGAGCAACGCATCGGTATAGGTGAATGACGTCACTTGGGAAAACGCTGGAGAAGATTCATGCGGCACCAAACCTTCGAACAAAGTGTCAGGTACGAGCATTCCTCAGTTTAAGTCGATGTTAGCGCGACTTCATTCCCTTCTAGGCTCGAATAAACAAACCCCTCTTCCAGCGCACGAGGAAAGATGAGATCAACGTCGCAAAGTGAACGCCGGTCAACCAGGAAGCCTTGGAAGAATTCAAGCGGCGATTTTCGACCCCTCCCATAATACGACTTCCAGACTTTTCTAACAGTTCGTGCTGCGCACGGACGCCTCTGACACCAGCCTCGGCGCAGTGCTAATGCAGAAGCATGGCGTGATGCCTCACCTGATAGCTTACGCCAGTACAACGTTGCTCGCTTGCGCCAGTACAACGTTGCTCGCTTAGGCCAGTACAAAGTTGCTCCCCAGGAAAGAAGCGTACAGTACAACCGAGTGAGAGTGCTTAGAATTATTTTCGGGGGTTCATACGGTTTCCACCTACCTGTACGGGGTGTCCTTCCTTGTTCGGACGGATCACCAACCGCTGAGCTACAGGCAATGGGTCAAGCCCAAGCGACCCAGCAGTAGGATCCTGCGCTTGAGCTTGCTGCTTCAAGAGCATCAGGTCAGATTCGAACTTATAAAGGGTAAGGAAAACGTGGGAGTTGATTATCTTTTCAGGTTATAGATTCTCTCGCATAATATTCACTATATTGACAATCAAATGCTGTATCATAGGCGTAGGCTGACTATGTGCCAGTTTTATATACCGATCATGTTTGTCCCGTAAGCTTACTTCTGCAGTATTTAGGGCCATGTGCCGCCTTCTGTGGGTCTAAAATATTATGCGACAATATTCTGAATGTGGGGGCAGTGTAAAAATAGGTGGCATCCATTAACCTGCCTATTTTGAACTTATTGCACACGCTGAATTGTTCTGTAATTCTCATATCTTCACGGGAGCTGTATATATGACCGTCGGTCGGGCGTGCAAGAACGCGCACGTGCACGTTCCCTTATAACAGTATGGCGTTCTCTGTGTTAGCTCCAACTCTCTTCATGTTCGAGCGGAAGAGTACGTGCTGCTTGTTTTGTCCGTCTTACTTCTCCCCGCTCAAACTCACCTTTACTACGTCCAGAGTGTAGAACTTCCTTTGTATATCCGTATATTTTTTTTTCCTGACAATGTGACCCCCAGAAGAACCGACGTTATGGCGTACGTGACTGTTGTTTTTGTTGTGCGTTAATGTTTTCAAACCTAAGATAGCGTCCATGCAGTGCTAAAGTGTGGTGTGTCTACGTGAACTTTCCTTTGTAAGTGAACTACATTTTGCCCTGTAAGTGTGTGTTTTGTTTCCGACTCTGACCCTGCGCACAAGGCATTGGCAACAGAGGTTTAAAAAAAGAGCCGCCAAAGCCCCAAAGTCAATCCGCCCAGTTCCCTCCCGGGGAAAGAAACGCGTGCTGCCACGTGCTCCCAGGGGGTACCCAGTGATGACATCCGATGAATACCGAGAGCCTGACACATCCTTTGCCAAGCATAGAAAGATGCGTCGGTGAGGCTCTAGAGTATTTGGAAAAAGAAGGGTGAGTCAATGCGAGATGCAGAATGAGAGAGGGAAGAATAAAAGAATGAATCTTACGAAAGACGCGTGCAATGGCTGACCGAAATGCACCAGGGTCGAATACCGGCGGCAGGCGACGGCCACACGTAATCCGGCCTACTTTGTCTACGTCACCAGTTTTCTTTTTATACGTCGACTTTGTTCTTTATTGTTCTTGGCTTCGTCGTATGTTCTGCCTCTCTTCCAAACAAACCACTGTATTGTGTATTGCCTCGTGTCTGTTTTTTCTCTTCTATCTCACGTGCCTTGCCATAGACGCAGTCATCTATTCCAACATTTCATTTTGCTATTGACGACTACCCTTTATTACTTTTATCGAGCAATGACGATTTCGGCGCCGCAATGGCTATGAGTCGCTGATCAAGCAAGATGTATTGTGTGGGCAACCAATCCTTGAGTGAGAACAACGCTCACTGTCATGGTCACCAGCTACAATAAAGACTACAGCACAAAGGACTCTTGAGTATCCTATAGCCGTCTGTCATGAAGTTGCAGAAATAAAGGTTTGCGCTTTTACAGTCTGTAGGGATTCTCACGGGGCTCTGGCTCCGCTCTGACAATCGAAGCAACACTGCTAGCTCTGACCACAGCCGTGGCCGTGAAGAACGACACACCGAGGCACAGCCTACTGGCCAAGCTGTTTATTGGGAACGCCCAATGTTCTTCCTCGCCCAATGTTCTTCCTCGCTGTCGTAGCAGCATCCGCGCGCTCAGGCGACGCGGAGTGGCGGCGTCGACTCTTTGGGTGAAGCTGCTGTCCGCCGAGATGAGAGGGGAAGGGGAAAGAAGGGCCGTTCTCTCACACCAGCCCTCTCCTCCACAGCGCCGGGGGAAAGGATGACAAGAGGGGTAAGATGAGACCTCCCCTAGAGAAAAAGAGGGTGTTCGCCGCGTCATGAGGGCGCATGAAATGTTGAATTCCCACAAATCATACATTTATTTAGTTTAGAAATAGGAACCTACAAATGCAAAAAGCACGATAAGGAATCTGTATTCTAAAAAAAGTAACTATCCCGTTAGCTCCGCCTTGAGCTTGTATACAAGGTTTGCTAAAAAAAGCCCCAATACTATTTCATTTATGCCACTTCCGATTCTAATCAACGATTGCAAGTTCCTTCGTTCTCAAATGTCTAATTCCACATCAGCATAAACTGCTGAGAAGGATGCATCCTGTACAGAATGGGATATCAGAGCGACAAAGTCGGAAACGGCTGTTAATGGATATAATATATTTTTGCTGCAAGCAGAACAAGAAAAAAGCAGATTATCAGCTTGATCTAATTGGTCTCCCCTGGCACCCTCCCTATAAAGATGTCCGCACTAAAGAGCGCTAAAAGCGCACAGAGATCTTTAACACGCTTATGCTAATTTTATTGCTCTTTTCGGATATGTGGTAATTATCTATGTATACTCTACTTTCTGCATTTATGAGGCAATTGTATCCCAGCAAATGTTACTTATTTTTCTTGTCCTTGTAGAGCAGGGTCTACTCCAAGCATGTAGGCATTCTACATAAATCTTCGTAAATGGCCATCGCGTTTGTTACCTTTCATGTTTACCAAAATACATCATCAGTAGCTACAAGGCAACGAAAATGGCAAAGAAAGGAGATCAGAAAGTCTCTTAGATATCTCTTAGGAGGAGAACAAAGAAAGCCTGCCCGTCCTCTCTTATCATTTGCATCTCATCGTTTGCTAGTCATTGTATTCATTATCACTCATAACTATTACATTCCACTCTCTCAGTAAGTTACGCAATTAGAAGTCTTCGTTCGGCATTTTGGTCGTTCCGTAGTCATGCTGAGTAATTTCTAATTATTTAGTCACTACCGCATATAGCTAAGTATATTTACTTACTTCCAGACATTTGCGGCCATCGAAAGCCATAGTTTGGCATGTTGGGTATTCTGTTGTGATTCTGAGTTATGCCTATTCAATGCAGATATTACCACTCATAGCTAACCATATTTACTAATTTCCAGTCAACGGGGCCATTGCAAGTCGTCGTTTGGTATATTGGTCAATCCGCAGTCATGCTGAGTCGTACTTAGTCATTGTCCCTCCTAGCTAAACAATAATTTCAAATAATTTGCAGCCATTGCAATCCGTCGTTTTACTCGTTGTTCTGCAGTCATGCTCAGTAATATTTAGTCATTGTAATAGGTAAGCATATTTGGTCATGCCAGGTACGTAGGGGCAATTACATGTCGTCGTTTGGCAAATAGGTATCTCCGCAGTCATGAGTTATGCCTAGTCATTGCCGCTCCAAGCTAAGAATATTATTCATTTCCTGCCACTTACAACCATTACATGTCATTTACGTTTTGGGTTTACATGGGCACGCTGAGTTATGCTTGGTCATTGTAGTTGTTACCACTCTTAACTAAGCATTGTTTCTCAGTTCCAGTTAGTTGCGGCCATTAAAATTCGTCGTTTTAAATACTCGACGTTCTGCAGTCTTCCTGAGCTATGTCTAGTTACTGTAGTCATTACCAATCAGAGCTAATCATGTTTGCTCATTTTCAGTCAGTTTCGGCCATTAGAAGTCAGTGTTTGACACATTGGTCGTTCTGTAGTAATATTAGTAAATTTGAGACCATTTTATTAGTCATCATTATTCATTAACTCAGCAATATCTATCATGTAAGTTTTATTCATTATCAATCCCCATCAATTGTTATCATTCGTAATTTCCGTTGTCATACATCCATTTTAGCAAGCGACACATAAGGCACAGATCCCGCAAACAACTCTCGCGGACGGGATTTTGTTCCATGAGCCTAAAAATGTATCGGCCTCAAAAATGAATGTCCTCATGAAGCGTCAGATTAACGCTGACATCTCCAATACACATGATTCATGACCTTATTCTTGTGACTTCTAAGCATTCGATGCAACCACCAATTTACACAGGCAATAGTTGTCATTTCTTTGCATATTCTTTTGATTTTACATCAACGATATGACGCCAGGGTAACAAACTGGATTCCAAGGGAAAGAAAGCGTAGCAGGGGGCGGCAGAAAGTTAGGTGGGCGGATGAGATTAAGAAGTTCGCAGGGGTTAAGTGGATGCAGATAGCACAGAACCGGGTTAAGTGGAGAAATATGGGAGAGGCCTTCGCCCTGCAGTGGGTATAATCAGGCTGATTATGATGATGATAATGATGATATGACGCCAGCTTTCTGGGCATTCATTTGCAACTCGTAACTCAACAGTTTGTCAGCGACCGTTATAGGTGGTCTCGTGCGGTTTTCATTGCATGTATCGTGTGTTCACGTTGGATGCTAGTTTGTGACATGAGTTCCAAAAATCAACATACTTGGTATTGCATTCTTTAGACAGCTGTTGGCGGATATAGCTCGCCCATTCCTCGTGAAGCGTACCAACCTCAGTTAAATAAACAAATACTACAGGAAACACTTGGTTCTAACTTTTGCAAGAATAAACACCTTCAGTCATGGTATTTCACTACAAATATAATTGAGTGGAATTTATTTTTCCGTGAACATTTTCGTAGCTGGCGACATTAACAGAGCCGAGTGTGAATTTCTGTGTTGATTGCGCTTCTCTCGTCATAATGGTTTTACTTGGATGTGATTTTATTACAGCCATATGCTTCTCATATGTCCCTTTATGCTTTCATTGAAGGCGTTCATGGTTGGGTCATTTTCAAATAACAAATATTAATAAAATATACCACCAGAGCGAACTTGGATGCGTGTTAAACATCGCGCGAAAGCTTTTCCACCGCGGGAATGGGACGCTATCGCTTTAACACCCGTTAGCATGCTGAGTGCCCTTGCCAAATAATTCGCCAACAATGTCATTGCCGATATTACATTCTTGGTCATGCAGGCTTTCGCTCGTCCTCAGCCACTTCATTCAGTACAGACAAAGAAACAATCAACAATTTTAAAAAGAGTTCATGCTGAAAATATCGGCTGCATAGTTTTTGCAGCACAAGAAAAGCAGATGTGCTCTGGTGGAGAGTATGTGCCGCTGGTTCATTGTGGCTTTGCTAATACTTCACGTTTAGAGTGGCTTTTAGGCGCGGTCGGTTCATCTGCTGAGCGGTAAGCATGTAATGAACACCGCCTATGTTGTAATTCAAATTACAATAATGGAGAGATTAGAAATTGGCCGCCCATTAGTTTAGCATGGAGCTTAAGATAACTGTTTTGTAGATGTGATGGATCCCGCATCATTCATCATGAATGACCGCCCGTCTATTGCCCCCTGCATCTTCTACCAAAACAGTAACTACGCATATTGTCCTCGAGCTTTTCTTGCGGCATAATACTGTGAAGAATGTGCATTTCACTATACTGCATTCAAAATGAATTCTATTGCTACATTTCTTCATGGTCAAAGCAAAACGAATAAGGGCTGCGGGAGAGAGCAGTCGCTAGCCAGTATTTCGAAAAGGCGAACTTTCTTTCTCTGGTAGGTGAAGTGATTTAGAACGGGAGATAGCCCGTAAAACAACAATGATCAAGAAGTAAGTCTAATGAGGATTCTTTTGGTGTACTGACTTTACTGTCCCAAAGTAACTCAAGATATCGGAGACTCCTTCGTAGAGGGTTCTGGAAATTTCAGCCAAGTGGATCCACAAAATGCAAACATATCGCAGGCAGACGGGCTCATTGCTGGGTCGCCGTAAACAGGGTTCGATCCCGCTTCCTAGGGTTCCGCTGTCGCGCGCCTTAATGAGTGAGTCACCGCGGTCATAAAGTAGGCTATAAAGCAGTGACATGAAACCTTCATATGAAGCCGTGAAGATTAAAATCTCAACGGCAAACCGGTAATTTCCTCAGGCAAAACCGTCTACAATACAAAATACAAAGTACAATAAAAAAACCGGCTACGGTCGGCCTAATAGTGGTGGCGGAAATATGATGAACCTTTACAGGAGACAGGCTCAACGTTGGCAGGTGTTTGTAGAAGAGGAATAACCATTAAAGAGAGAGAGGATAAGACATACATATGCTGCAGAACATTTGACAAACGAACTAGAGTAAAAAGGAAATGCCTAGCAAGTGCTCGCTGTGCATATTAATGCTAGAAAAGAAATGTAAATAATAGAAGGCATGTCTTTCACCTGGTAAAAAAGCATTTTCATTGAATGGGTGAGCATTATGGATCATATGATGATGCTTCATGCCAAGGCGGAAAAAATTAGTTCGGCATGGCAGAAGAAGCAAAGTGCCTACTCATGCTACCGCACGCGAAACGTACCAGGAGCCGCCATGAAAGGAAACGGCAACCTGATCCTTTCCTGACGGCTATCACCTAACCACAGTCAGCACCAGTTATTTGACGGCTAATACCTAGAAGCATAAAATCTTATAGTACCAGTACACCTCAGGCGTTACAGCACTAGCGAAGCGCGGCACCGCGCTCACCTCTAGTGCATCTGTAGGAAAACAGAAGACTGCGGTGAGGAGCAGGCAAGCAGTACTTCGTTTATGTCGGCTGTACTACCGAGGGACAGGAGAAAGCTGGTTCATCGTACAAATTGCTAATAACCTACGATTGAAAAAAACTGATAAATATTTTTATTGGTCTTACCAGTCTATAAGTTGCGTTTAATGCCAAAGAGTTAAGAGCCCGTCAGCCGATGAAGTTGGGGTCGTAATCACCGAAACCTGAAAAATGAAGGGACGGGCTCAATTTAAGGTAATATCGGTGCGCAGGTCACTGAGTAAATGAGGATAATGACATTAATGTTAAATTAGCTCGCTTGGGACTCGAATCATTACATTTTCTCCTTCAATAGGCGACTGGACACACAGGCTATGCTCTGATCAAGTCTTCAGGCAGTTTTGGCAGAAGGCGCCAGCAACAAGCTTTATGGCAATCAGAGGCGACCTAACCAGCTCCCGTTGTGGTCGTTTGGGAATAAGACGGTCACACAATCGCAAGGAAGCCTCGTGAATGTGCACATAATTGGCTGCAATATAGTAAATCTCGTAGAACATAAAAGGCAGAAAAAAAAAAGCAGAAGGCTACGGTGCGCACACGTGCGAATATGAGTAAACAGTGCACGTTTTCCCGTTAAAATTGCAATAACGTCTTCTGTATTAAAGTTCAGAAAACATTATTTGTCTAAGTGAATGCGCGCTGACGTGTACTACCAGCCTGTACATACGATGACTTTCCCTTTAAATTAATGAACATGTGAAGAATTTGGGAAAGAAATAGCTTCCTCCGTTTATTTTTGTCCGCATCGTTACCCCCACATTTTCTTCGCTTAATGCTGAAGCATTATTCGGTCTGTCAAATGCTCAATACTAATATTTCTCATTTTTTGTTTTAACGCAGTGACATCGTGATGAGAAAACTCCACTGCCGCGTAGTCGTCGCCTAAGAATGCATCCGTTAGTCGTGATACTATTATCCTTGGAATTAGAATTTAGAAATAAATGGCTCTGCCTTAGATGAATATTCGTAGTCATATCGAGATACTTTTGTTGAGAAAAGGTAAAGCTACACACAGGCCACGAAGAATAGGTGCTGAAAAGGATGTGAGAAAGAGCGCAGTTGTAAATGCGCGGTTGGTCAATGATTGTACCGCTACCTGAAGACATATAGTGATGATAACAGCAAATAAGAGCAAGCTAATTCATCATCGTCATCATCATCATCAGCCTGACTATACCCACTGCAGGGCGAAGGCCTCTCCCATATCTCTCCAATTAACCCGGTTCTGTGCTAGCTGCATACACTTGATCCCTGCGAACTTCTTAACCTCATCCGCCCACCTAACTTTCTGCCGCCCCCTGCTACGCTTTCCTTCACTTGGAATCCAGTTTGTTACCCTAAGCGACCATCGGTTATCCTCTGTTCGCACTACATGTCCTGCCCATGCCCATTTCTTGTTCTTAATTTCCACTGGAATGTCGGTAACTTGAGTTATTTCTCTGACCGACTCTGCACGCTTCCTATCTTTTAATGTTACCCCTACCGTTTTTTGTCCAATAGCCCTCTGAGTTGTCCTCAACTTAAGTAGAACCCTCTTGGTTAGCCTCCACGTTCCAGCCCCATAGGTGAGTACAGGTAAGATTCAACTGTTGTATACTTTCCTCTGGAGCAATACCAGTTGCTGGTAGACATAATCTGCAAGTGCTTGCCAAATGCGCTCCATCTCAATCTTATTCTTCTTGTTTTTTTCGTTTTCATGATCCGGATCTGCGGTTACTACCTTTCCTAAGTAGACATATTCGCCTACTACTTGCTTCGCTACCTAATGTAAATTCATGTTCCTTCCCGAGGCTGTTGAACATAACCTTAGTCTTCTGCTAATTAACATTTAGTAATTACTGCAAACGTGAGTGGCCGTAGAAAGCATATTGTAACGGAAAGATCAAGCGGGCTGCGAGAGCGCGGCGCAAGAGCGGCTGGAAAGGAAGGACGGTTGGGCCGTTGGTGAGCCTGTGTTTATGTCTGTGTCCTAAGTGTAATCGTACACTGCTATAATATCCCCATTGCAAAAACCAGTGCCACTGGGTCCCAGCGTCCCAGCACCATACCTGATTAGGGTCCCAGTTTGACGCTGGAAACTGGGCGCACTGGGACGCGGCATACTGGGACGCTCCGCACTGGCGGCACTGTTCGCCCGGAGAAATAAAAGGCGTGGGATAAAAATTAAAAAGTAAAAAGTAACGAAACAGCTGAGGTACATAAAAAAACCTAAAAAAAAGTACAAAAAAAGAAAAAAGATGAATGCACCAAGCGCGCCTCGAACTCAGTCCCTAGGCACATATCAATCACTAGCTCAGCACGCTAACCACTCGGCCACGCAGAGTTTTTTTTTTTCTTTTTTGCATGAATTGGTACAAATAAATCAGTAAAAGATCGTGGTTGCCATGCAACTTGGCTGAGAACCGTGTACTCGGCCACGCCGAGAACTTGATTTCTTTAAAACATTTCGGCGTTTTATGTCATAAGACGCACTTATAAGGTTGGGACTTCATGTTTCGCAGTCTACAGGCCATTGCTACCGCTCTAACAATTACAACTTCTTGATCATTGGAGCTTGCTGTCTGCTCTCACGACTTGCAACTAAAGTTCTGGGTGCCTATGCGCGCTATTTAGTGCACTGGAATCATTTTAACATGTGGAGTTTGACATCGCTGGCAAATTTACAAACGCCGGCTCTTCGGCGGTGCTCTGCTCCCGTGGGCGTAATTTTTGCTGAACACGGAGCTTCAGTACAAACCTTCAAAGAAAAAAAGTGCGACCAAGGTTCAATACCGGCAAGCGCCGCAGCGATGACCCTATATTGCGTGTAACTAAACCTTATTTGTATGTAAACATTGCGGGAAGCGTTGCGATGACCGAGGGCTCGGCTGCTTCATACGCAGAGTAAGAAGGAGCGCAAAAGCTTGAGAAACACGCCAAATATTATGCATTACAAGCGCTGTATGTTGTTGTTTTTTCTCTCATGGGCCCATCGCTCGGTACACTACTCTCTTCCTCGTTTTAATTTTTCTTACTGCTGTTTATACTGGGCCGTGGTGCAGGCTACGCTCGCCTGCGATTGACCCCGCATTTAACATTTTGGCTGTAATCATTGTGTTAGAGTGCCCTTACGATCAGCTGTGAAGTTGGTTATGCATGGTAGCCCACATTATTCAATTCCAGATTTAGTTGTACGTTAATCGTCACTGTGTCATGAGATAGAGGCGCGGCGGTCGTGGTCTCTCTCGTAACGCTTGAAACGACCTATCGAAACATGGAAACTCTAGAAAAACGATACTGCCTTTGTTTTCTTACAAATGCGCAACGACTTCACAGCGAAGAAGCGCTTGCTTGAACCATATTTTTCATATGCGCTCCGATGATCGATTGCGAGTACGCTGTTGCCCTGTTGGCCCCTGAGGGATGCTACTCCGGCTGACGCAGCAGGTCGCACCGGCTATACTGGGGCACTGGGACCAGTGCGGCCCCAGCGCACATACAGCGCTTCTCCCAGTGCATAGCGGATGCCAGCGACACACCCAGCGTCAAAAGGCTAATCCCAGCGTTTTTCTCCCATCGCACCAGTGCAGCCAGTGTCTTCCCTTTACTGCTCCAGTGAATATCGTTGACCTCCAGCCTGCCCAGCAGATCCAGTGCAAAACCAGCGCGAAAATCTTACTGGTTTCGCACTGGAGACGCTGGTTTTCGCAATAGGGATACTATCGATAATTGAAGAAGACGGAAGAAATATAAGCACTGAAGCAACCCTCCGATCTTAGAACCATAATAAGCAGTCAGTAGCGAACAAGCAGAAGGAAAGCAAATGAGTTGGTCTGCTATCGCTTTCGTGCTCCACTGAGCATAACTGTCCCTCATGTTTGTGCACTTTGTTTATTTTTGATTATGAGGTGATTCTCAGCACCTTTCCCTTTCATTTTTCTTTAGAAATAAAAACTGCTACGAGCGGAGCTCCCAACAATTTGCTATGAAGTCGTTGCTCATGCCAAGTCTTGGCGCCAAGAACGAGCCACTTGTATTTTCCTTCCATTTATCACAGTTTCATTTCTATAAAGCGAAGCAATCTTTATTTTTAGCTCAATAAGTTTGCAGCATACAAATCACTGCTAACTATTATAAGCGCACTAAAGAAGCCCTTCATGATATTTATAATTTTACCAAACGGACTGCCCCGGAGTGCCAAGGCCTTTAACTGGGTAGAAAATTGGAGCAAACATTTATAAAGGCTTTACAGAATTTCATCTTTCGTTGTTAGCTCTATACAATCCGAACGCAAACGAGAAAGAGACTAAAGCCAACGAATTCACCCTCCACGGCTGACTGTAGTAGTATTAGGCAAAGAGAATTTTTCAAAATACTGTTCAAGGATAAGCGACCATTATGGAAAGCTCACTTTTTTAAGCAATCAATGGTTTTTTCCCTTTTTTCAGAATTTGTGTTGAGACACACTGCAACGTAATAGGTTGAACTGCTCCTATAAAAAACTGTTCTCGTCATTTATTCTGTTTGTTTTATTGTAATGTCACTCCTCTTTGTCCGTGGTAGTAACTGAGAGCCCGACAAGTGAGGAGGCAAAAAGGTTTTATATCGACAAAAGCAGCTTTGTCTATCTGAAGATATACACTGAAGTAACTGTTGTTAAGGTGTTCGATCACGTGACAAAGGCCGGACAATGCGGGAACGCGCTATGGTGAGTGGAGCTGTGAGTAGTGCGAGGGCATTGGATAGCAAGAAAAAATTCGGACTCACTAAACCTCCGCCTTTAAGACAACCTTGATGCCTCCAGTAGGTGGTTCGTCTTTCCCACATTGACCCAGACAATGCTTTTAGTTAAGGATTGTTAATCGTTATATGAAAAACAGCACAACGTACATATCATATAAGCTACCCCGCACTGCTTTAACCAAGGAAAAGATACCTGCACGGCCTATTGAAGCACCCGTCTTTGGTCTAGCCAATAGTCATGATTCGATCCTCGAGTAATTCCTCGAACTAACTTTTGAGCGCAAACCATATAATTTACATTTATATTTGTCCTACAGTAATCACTGAGTTACATTTTGAACATTTAATGAATAGTTTTCAACGTCGCGTTTACTTGACCAAGCGGTCAGTCCTCTTGTAGCATGTGACAATTAATATATTCGCCGGATCTTTCGCTCACAAGCGTGACACCGACGTCAGCCATGCAGCATGT
The DNA here is from genome assembly GCA_023969395.1 of Amblyomma maculatum. Lineage (NCBI taxonomy): Eukaryota > Metazoa > Arthropoda > Arachnida > Ixodida > Ixodidae > Amblyomma > Amblyomma maculatum. The sequence continues at coordinate 163,793 of JAJIZL010029454.1, forward strand.
GTAACTGAGCGGGAGTCAGCGCGCTCGCTTTAAAGAAGGCTAACGGACACAGCAGCACGCAAAGTCCAGAAACGCGGAGGGGGGCACCTATTGCGCGTTCCACGTGGAGTTTTATAGGATCAGGGCGAGATCTGGTCGAAGTGCGATAGCCACCGCGAAGTCTGCACTAGCTGTAGAACTTGGAAAAAAGAAAAGAAAGCGGGCAGAGAGGTGTCAACAAACAAAATATAAAATGCCCAAAAATGTACCAACCCCGGGCGGCAATCGTCCAAAAGTATGTCTAACGTTCGCAACTGCTTTTATGCATGGCGTTGCACGATTAAATCTTACATTAGAAATGACACAGTTTGTAAATGCCTCGACCTTTGATGTACTCCAGAGAGCACGTGAATCGCATTATATAAACGCGTTCAAAGGCACCGTAAAAGTTTCATTGCTTACAAATCTGTAGAATCGAAATACCGACTCTTACCAATGTCGCAGAATATTCCATAGCATCCGCCGTAAGGTTTTCTGAACTTGTTCGGACAACTAGGCCTAGGCACGCATATGTATCCTTTCGTGACACAATGTTCCCCTGTACTGCACGCTGCGTGACAGTATAATCGAAAACAGTGAAAATTTAATATTCACAAGCACGACTGTAAAAGAGCATGTTTTAATTGCTATATAAAAGCACAAGTTTTTAAAAACTTTTACAAACAGCGCATAATGAAATTCAAATTTTAAACTACTCTCCTCGTAACTTAGAGTGAGGAGATAAATTCTTCGACCTCACACGCCAACCTAGCGGGTGCCTGAAGAACGTTTCCAACGACTTCCTACTAACGCTCTAAGACAGAATGAAGATGCTTTCTTACTGTAAACTATGAACTTAGAGTAGCCTCGTACTGTGGCGCTATTGAACTTTTTAATATTATTGTTCTATTCCTTTCTCAGCACGAGGATATCGAAGAAACATCACAAGTTGGCGACTACTCAGATTGCATGATTTCGTTCGCAAAAATGTCAGTTTGATATCTGTGGACAAAATATACATCTCTAAAATTTAGTTTTTTTTTTTTCAAAAACTCACGAGCGATATATCCCTGATTTACCTTTGTAGCAACAGCGTGTCCTTCAGTGAAAAGCTATTAGTTCTCTGAGTAGTAAACACGCAAACAAACGCGACCTATGTTTTCAAATACGACGAATCCTTGCTCATTAAAACCAGCGTGCGCAAAGTCTGTACCAAAGTAACAGATCGGCAAAAGAAGACATAATTGAGCAGAATTCTGTGTATGAGACCACCAGTGTCCTGTATAGTCGCGTCACTTTCTTTTGCTAAACATTCCCAAGAAGCAGGATGTAAGGCGTCAAGGGGCGGCCAAAGGGACAGATTGTTGAAGACGGCCGGAATTCAAAACTATTGGGAGCGCGCGGAGGCAGCCCCTGTTGAGGCAGCTTGGGCACATTGGTGCCCTGGTAAAATCTTCGCCATGGGCCGAGAGAGGGGTGGTGTTGGGGTCAGACAGGCAGATGGGTCCTTGCTTTGAGCATTATTGAGTGCAGTATGCTGAGGTCGGTTATTGGTAGCACGGAGGCAATACCTCAGCTGCTTCGCGGCCTTCAAATGGGGGAGATAGCTTCGGTCCAGCAAGATGCTGGACTCGCCGCTCGTTTCTTTGTTTAAAACAGTAAAAGTGACCAGCATTTGACTACGCTTCTGCATTTTTGTTTTGTTGCTGCTGTCTTAGTAATGACGATACCCTAGCAAAGAGAAAAGTAGTAGTTTCCTCGGACGAAATTTGGCGGTAGAACAAATTATTGTGCGTGTCGCTTCTGGAGAGAAGTTGTTTTATTTATTGTTAGTATATTTATATTTCGGTTCGATGTAGTTTATGGTGTTCACCTTTTAAAAGCAACTCAGTCTACCAAAGACGCCATAGTGGAAGGAGAGAGGAGTTTCGACCACAAGTGTTATGGAAGAGATCATCGTCATCATCATCAGCCTAACTATACCCACTGCAGGGCGAAGGCCTCTCCCATATTTCTCCAATTAACCCGGTTCTACGCTAGCTGCATCCACTTGATCCCTGCGAACTTCTTAACCTCATCCGCCTACCTAACTTTCTGGTGCTGCCTGCTACGCTTTCCTTCCCTTGAAATCAATTTTTTTTACCCTACGCGACCATCTGTTATCCTCTATTCGGACTACATGTCCTGCCCATGCCAATTTTCTCCTAATTTCCACTTTAATGTCCGTAGCTTGAGTTATTTTTCTGACCCACTCTGCACGCTTCTCAGCTCCTAATGTTACCCCTAGAATTTTTTGTTCCATAGGCCTCTGCGTGGAAGAGATACCCAACTGTTTTGGAGACTCCACATCAAAAAGACTCAAGGCTGAGCAAACCCTTTCCCAACTAGTAGATAGAGGAAGCCCTGAAGCTCTGCCACATTGTTAATAGACGGATGCCCGAAGAAGACAAGGTTGGCCATCTCTTAAAAGGATTCGCAGCAGATGTTCATGATTTCCTTATTACGAAAAAAACCTTAGCCAGTACTTCGGACGTCATCCAGTACAGCCGTACATTTGAAGCTTTAAAAGGCGGCGTATTGTGCCCAACTTTGAACGCCTCTCCAACGTCTCAACAGTCGCCAGCATTGACAGCACTGTCCACGACGATCTCGCCTCTCTGGTCCGCAGAGTTGTGACTGAAAGCTGGCCAAGCACCTGCAAGGCGCCGACGCGCGACCTGTGCACTCGGAATGCGCAGTTCAGCCACAGCAGGCTGAACATCCAGCCCCGAGGGCGTGTAAACCAGAATTTCCGCGCTCCTCCTATGGCAAATAGCGCGCCTCTTCACCTCGGACTGGACGCTTCTTTCGTAATTCAAAAGAGCGTCATGCAGCTCCAATCGTCTCTAAACCACCGCCGAATTCGTGCGGATCCAGCGCCTACACTTTTCGTGATTCGCCCGTTTGCTACAACTGAGGCCGCTGGAGGACACATCGCGCGGTTTTGTCAGTGCCGGCGTCAGCAGGCCCCACATTCTTGGACCCGTCCGTGCGCAGGTTTCTGTGACCACGATCACATTGAGTGGCGCCAATCTTGTCCACTACCGCCTCGACCAGGCGTCTTTCGCACTGACTCTCCAGCTTCTGACCGCAGCTTCACACCACCATCCCCGCGCCGAGTACGGTCCCCGCCCCCACGTAGAAGCTCGCCTAAGCCACCGTCTGGAAACTAGCAGGAGCGGCTGATGGAGGTGAGGTCGCGAAACGGTCATCTTCGCCAATTCTTGTGCCTACTGTGATGTTGAGGAATGAAGTGCTTGTTACTGTAAATGGTGTAAATGCGTTAGCTTTAGTGGATACTGGTGCCACAATTTCCGTAATGAGTCTCAGTTTTAGAAATCGCCTTGGACCGACAGTAATGTTCGCTTGGGACCGAAGCGGCAGGTTTCGTGCTGTTTGGGGAGAACATTTGCGTCCTGCGGGTTTCTGCTGTGTGTCAGCAGTCATTGCTAGGGAAACGTTACAAGTTGAATTGGTAGTTTTAACTACTAATTATTACCTAATTAACTGATTATTAACTAATCATTAACTAATTATGGAGGCTTACTATATTAAAAAATGTCAAAATTTGTGTGTCAGCGAACCGTCGGTTAACTTGGTAGATTGCGAATTTGATTTCTTAGACTCTACTTTACATTAACTTTACTTATCTATACTTAGCTGTATCTTCCCCCCCCCCCCAGCAATGAGTGGCACGTGTTACTGTGTATCACTGTCTATGTTATGACCTAGCTTCCCATTTAGGAGGCTGCTTCTCTCTCTCTCTCTTCTCTTCCCGTTTGTTTTTTCTGTTATTTTTTCCAAGTGACCTGTATTTATTGCTTGCTTCAGCAATAAACCCTGCAGTTGCGAGTTAGCGCTTGTCCGTGTCTTACTTCGTTCCGTCCTTCGTGTACTTTCGCGCTTTTTTCCATCATGAATGTTAACCAACTCGCCCAACTTTCGGCATTACTTAACTAGAGCCCCACATTATGTTATTCTCGGCACTGATTTTATGCTCGACTGTGGAGCAACGGTTGATTGCGCAGACGGCGAAATTTCTCTGCGCCGCAATATTCTGTCTGCTTTGGTAGAGGAGACACCTAGCTCTAGTGGCGGTGCATTTCATGTCTCCAACGATATAGTGTTACTTGCGATGGCTGCACTGTTAGTGCAGGTTCACAGCTCTGCTGGGGGAGCAAGCACCCACACTGTGTTTGTTGAAGCTGTTGAAGACGAAACGATATACACCCGTTTACGCCGATCACGCCTACGAAAGCAAAAATGAAGTAATTCCAAAAATCGACACCAAACTACTAATGAAATTTGTTTACCAGGAAAAGGATCCAGTATGCATAGAAAGGCAGAATAGGAAACAAATCCACTCGCTTTGAAGAGATTACCTGCTACCTAGTTTCTGCTCTGTCAAGTTTTGTCAAGAAAACAACCTGACCATAGCGAATACTCATTTTCAACAGCACAAGAGGCGCCTGTACACATGGAGTTCACCGGACGGTCTGTACAGGAATCAGATCGATTATATTCTTTGCCGGCAGAGATAAAGAAGCGCTATACAAGCAGTAAAAACAAGGCCTGGGGCCGATTGTGGCACCGATCATCAGCTTCTTGTTGCCAAAATTAAGCTTCGATTGAGGGAAACGAAGAAAACTACAAGGCCTTTCAGGTATGATCTGGATCAAATTACATTGGAATATACTGTGGAAGTCACGAATCGATTTCAAGAATTAGATCTAGAAGACAGAGAGCCCGAAGAGATGTGGACTGACGATCGTGATATAATACAAGAAGTTGCTACTCAGGTAGTTCCAAAGCAAAAGAAATGTAAGAAAGCAAACTGGTTATCTAAAGAGGCTTTGTAAATAGCTGAGGAAAGGAGGATGGCAAAAGATATGGGGGAAAGAGAAAGATACAAGGTTCTCAATGCGGATTTTCAGAAAATAGCAAGGAGAGATAAGAATGCCTTTCTCAACATATAGTGCCAAGCAGTTGAGGACAACAGCCAATAAAAAAGCACAACAGCTCTGTATAAGACAATCAAATATATCAAAGGAAGCATCTGTGCTAATCTGGGCGTGATAAAGGACAAACGAAGCAAGGACCTCACTGAAGCCTCAGAGATAAAGAAGAGGTGGCAGGAATACACAGAAGAACTGTACAAGAAGGACCCGAATGTGCAAACCCAACATACGACGGTTGTGATTGCTGATTTCGAGCCGGGCTTTCTGAAGAGTGAAGTTGAATGGGCCTTAGCCAGCCTTGGTAAGAACAGAGCTAGCGGAATTGATGGCATTCCAGCTGAGTTGCTTCAAAACCTCAACCATGACGCTGTTAACATTCTGCATACATTATGTCAGAAGATTTGGACAACCCTGCAGTGGCCACAGGATTGGAGGAGGTCAGTTTACATCCCCATTCCAAAGAAAGGCAGTGCCAATAATTGTTCCAACTACCGCACGATCGCGCTTATTTCGCATGCTAGCAAGGTGATGTTGAAAATCCTCCAAGGTAGGCTGCAGCAGTATGTGGATCGGGAGCTTCCGGACGTGCAAGCTGGGTTTCGCAAGGGCAGAGAAACTAGAGACGAAATTGTCAATCTTCGCTGGATAATGGAAAAAGCAAGAGAGTTCCAGAAACCCATCTACTTCTGCTTTATTGATTATGCGAAAGCGTTTGACTGCGTAGATCACAGCAGATTGTGGCAAGCTCTCCAAGAGATGGGAGATCCAATTCACCTCATCTGTCTCCTCAGGAACATGTATGAAGGGCAAGAGGCCACAGTCAGAACTGGGCATGGTCTTACTGATTGGTTTCCGATTGAGAAAGGAGTGAGGCAAGGCTGAATACTGTAGTCCTGCCTATTTAACCTATATGCAGAGTGCATCAAGAGGAATGCCGGTCTGGACGAGTCTTCAGCTGGAGTGAAGATTGCTGGAAAACGTATCAACAACCTTAGATATGCGGATGATACCAATTTAATGGCAGAAAGTGAAGTGGAACTCAAGAGACTACTGATGCGCGTACAAGAAGAGAGTGAGAAGTTTGGGCTTAAACTGAACATTAAAAAGACGAAGATCATGGCGTCTTACCTTATCAAGTATTGGAGCATCAAGGGACAAGAAGTGGAAGCTGTGACAGATTTTCTCTTCTTGGGCTCCAAGATTACCTCGGAAGGAGACTGCAGCCATGAAATTAGGAGACGCCTGCTTCTGGGAAAGAGTGCAATGGTTAGCCTTGACCGCCTAGTAAAGAGCAGAGACATTAGTCTGCCAACCAAGATCCGTATAACTCGTGCTATGGTCTTTCCAATTGTGATGTATGGATGCGAGAGTTGGACTGTGAAAAAGGCTGACCGCTGACGAATTGACGCGTTTGAATTGTGTTGCTGGCGAAGACTGTTGAGAGTTCCTTGGCCTGCCAGAAGATCAAATCAGTCGATATTGTCGACCATAAACCCTGACTGCTCTTTGGAGGGTCAAATTCTACAGGTAATGCTCAGCTACTTTGATCATCTGATGAGAAGAGAGGAGTCGCGGGAGAAAGATTTGATGTTGGGAAAGGTTGAGGGTCACCATAAAAGGGGTAGGCAGCGAACGCGATGGTTAGATGACATCCTCGAGGCACTGCAGATGAAGTTATGTGATGTTAGGAAGATAGTGAGAGACCGGAAAGCGTGGCGTGACATGGTCCATAGGGTCACGAAGAGTCGGACACGACTGAACGACTGAACTGAACTGAGTTTCTGCTAAATGTCTCCGTCACTTAACTTTCGGGGCAACTATACTCTGCGAAAAAGCGGCCTCGTGCTTAAAACTGATCACCGAAATTTAAGTTGCTTGTTCCAAAGCTTATTTACAGCACGGAGGAGAACGGTGTTTCTCAACTATTACAATTTCTCTGCCAGATATCCCGTTCGAAACTACCGCTGATTAGATCATGCACTATGGATTTTATATTAGTATTTTAGCTTTTCATCATACTGGTCACGATCGACCATACTTTAATCTGAATGCTTCAACTATGCAAAAGTAAGTATCTGAATTACCTTATAAATAATTCAAATTGAGTGGGAGATTAGCAGTAAAGAGACAGCACGCTGCACCTATTGAAAATCGAAGAACATGGCAGAACCTCTATCCTTGAGAAATGAATTTATACATTTTATAACGAATTCACATTTTCATTATACTGCCTCGAACTGTTTTAATCTTTATTTGTTCTTGTTCGCCAGCCGCTGACATGCGGCCTTATCGTTATAATTCTGGCGCTTGTCAATTTTGTACGCTCTGTGAGTTCACGCTCGTTGTCGCGATAGGACGCGTTATCGGTTTCTTTGCCGCGAATGATGCATCGGGACTGATCTCGAAGGTTCCAGCCGCTCGCATGTGTTTCTACAATGTTCCAGGTAATGCTAGTACCGTTTGCCGCTTAGTCTAGATCTTTCCTCGGCGCCTATAAATTCAGTGCTGACAAGTGAAACGGGACTTCTTAGATTGACGATCGACGAGCACCTTTGTTACCATCGCCATGGCCGAGTTGCTTAGTTCTTTTGCGGGCACATGTCAGCCCAATAACGAGTTCATTGCAGTACCATCAAGCATGTGTCTTCTTTTGGTATGCAGGCGTTGTCACCACTAAGTGACATCTGGTGGAGGTGTGCCCTTTATCCTTTAAGCGAAGACCCCAGCCTTGTTCTTGTCGCCATGGGGGACCAGCCTACAGTTCACCAAGCCAGCCACCGACTTAAGGGCTACTACCCAAACACTGTCTGCTGCTTGAGCCCGTTCGACACCGGAAGGAATTTTAAAATGGTTCAATCAACACCACCGGTTCTCTTCGTGCAGCAGCCCCGGGAGCCCCCATCTTCCAAGGACTTCCCAATGAAGTTGCAGAAGACTGGTTGGACATTTTTGACTGTTTGGCAGAATTCAACGGCCGGAACGACGAAGCGAAGGTTAGGAAGTCTAATTTTAGTTTTAAGGATCTGCCTGTATATGGTTCGAAAATCACAAGGCAGCTTTAAAGAGTTGGGAGATCTTCAAGAAGGAGTTTTTGACTGCCTTTGCAAGTGTTCGGAAGGAAAGAGCCAAGGCCATTCTTCAATCAAGACCAATTCCCAAATGAGCCTGTCCTGGTTTACGTTGAGGATATGAAGAGCCTGTTTCGCCGCGGCGACGCTAACATGACCGAAGATGATAGAGTAAAATATTTATTGCGAAGCGTTAAAGAGTCAATTTTTGCAGGACTTGTCCGCAATCCGCCGAAAACTGTTGACGAATTTGAAAGTGAGCGTCGACCATCGAGAAGACGATGGACACCCGGATGCGCCACTATGGTCGACCACTGCAACCGGTAAGCGCAAGACCCTACAGCAGCGCATCTACGAGCGGAGAAAGCCTTCGGGATCTCATCCCGGAGATCGTGCGAAAGGAGCTCCGCCAATTGCTGCCATCATCTGAACAACCTGAGTTGGCGACGCTCTAGGACATCATCCGTGAAGAAGTCCACCAGGCGCTTGGCGTTCCTCAAGCGACAGCTCCGAACGCTCCAGCACAAGAAAAGACAGTGAACTGCAAACATTGCGGCGACCTTTGCCGCGACGTGATTTTCCAAGCCCTCGCCTCTACCATCCTGGTCCTGAAAGCTGCCCCTTGGCCCCCGCCCGCTAAACCTACAAACGACCCCCAAGCCCAGGGAGTGCGACACCTGAAGGACTACGAACAAACCGCCATTACACTTTCGCCGCGGTGAGGCCGGTCACATTATACGCCACTGCCCGTACCGACGAATCGGCCTCCGCGGTTTTGCAGTCGACGCCCCACGCCCCTGCTCATGTGAACGACAACACAAAATCGAGAACTGCCTGCGTAGCGGTGAGTTTACTTCACCAAGCTTCGGTTCAGGTCCCCATCGATGTACCGGGTCCGCTATTTGTCGCCAGACCGCAGCTACAATGACAATGTGCGAGGAAGGTCCCCAAGCCTCCGTAGCGGAAACTAAAGGTAGCAACCTTTGGAGGTGAGGTTGCTATACGGCGAACTAACGAAGAGCCTCCTCCGCCGACGACGAGCAACGATCACGCCGCTGTGACAACGACATTACTTATGAAGATACCCTTGACGCGACCAGACTCCAAGCCAACGTTACCGCCCAGCGAAGTGACAGCGGTGTGCCCCGGCCGCGACCTCAGCACAAGCCGAAGTAGAAATTGAACACCGAAGCCAACATGCAATACGAGGACCGAACGAGTGGCCTCGAAGTTCGACAGTCGGGCGGTTGTCGCCTTAGTGGACACCGAAGCTTACTATTCTGTCATAAGTAGAGCGTTTGCCACCCAGCTCAAGACGTTGGCGATCACTTGGGATGGCGCGATAATCCGTACCGCTGGCGGTAAACTTATTACGCCGCTCGGGCGATTCACAGCAAGGGTTATGGTTAATGGACGTACCTACCCCACCAGCTTCGTCGTCCTACAGCAGTGCTTCCGTGACGTGATTCTGGGCATGGACTTTCTAAATGATCATAGAGCGTTCATTGACCTCCAATCCAAGCTCATCAAGCTCTCGACGGGGAAACCATACTTGCTGCGATAACGTCGACGCATCACGTCGCTTTCAACGTCCTCGACGGAGAATTGATCATACCCCCCGATCAAGCGTCATCGTCTCTGTGAATACAAAAGTCGAACACGCGGAAGGGGTTGTCGAAGGAAACACTCATCGATTAGTGAATTGAAGACTTGGAGCCTCAAGGACGTGTTGCCCGTTTCTGTCATGGGCAAGCTCAAGTACTCGTCAGGAACTGCACCGAAGAATACCGGCACCTAAACAAGGTCATGACGTTTGCTTTCCTAAACGAACACCCGAGATATATTCGCCCTCCTCAGCCAAACTGAAAACGGTGCACCCAACCAAGCTAAGTAGCCCACGTTCGACATCAACGCAGCTTTACCCCAGACCCGATTCGAACTCTGCATGAAAGCTACAACGGGTGTTTTTCTTCAGCATTGAAGGCCCGGCGAACTCCATGAGCAAAGCACCGCATCATCACAGAACACGCTCGACTGCTACGTCAAAGCCCCTACCGTATATCGCCCCGAGAACGACGCCAGGCTATACGTGATCAAGTTAAGGAAATGCCTAGTGATTACGTGTTCCAGCCATCGAATAGCCCCTGGGCGGCACCAGTTATTCTGGTGAAGAAGAAAGACGAGGCACTTCGCTTCTGCGTCGATTACCGCCGCCTAAACAGCATAACGGTGAAAGATGTTTACAGTCTTCCTCGCATCGACGACTCAAACGACCGGTCTGCAATGCAAGGTACTTTCCATCGACGGACCTGAAGAACGAATATAGGCAAATTGAGGTCGACAAAACAGATCGCGAGAAGGCCGCATTCATCACACCGGACGGCCTTTTCGAGTTCAAGGTGATGCTATTTAGCCTCTCCTCCGCACCACCGAGGCTTCAAGGAGTAATGGACACTGTGCTGGCCGACTTAAAGTGGCAGATTTGTTTTGTATGCTTGGATGATGTTGTTTTCGCCTCTAGCTATAAAGAGCATACAATAACGGCGTCGGACAGTGCTAGAACAGGTCTTCAGGGCTAACTCTGAAAGCAGGGAAATGCCCCTTTACCAACGAAGAACTGCGGTTCCTGGGTCATATCCTTACCAAGGATGGTGCTCGCCCTGACCTGAGAAAACGGCTGCGATCACGCTTTTTACACCACCCGCCAACTAGAAAGCCGTGCGCAGGTTCCTTGGGCTGTGGGCTTATTACCGACAATTTGGCAGACTTTTCGCGTATCTCCGAACCGTTGACGCAGCTTACAAAGGCTTACGTACCTTTTAAATGGGCAGAACCGCAAGAAGAAGCCTTTGACGAACTTAAGCGCCCCTGCAGTGCCCTCCGGTACTTGGCCACTTCGATGAAAACTCCGAGACCGAAATTCATGCTGACGCGAGTAGTGTGGCCATAGCAGCCGTTCTCGTCCAGAATAGTGCCGGACAGGAGAAAGTAATCGCCTATGCTAGCAAGTCTGGGCCACTTCTAAGTTTCGTCCAACCTATATGGTCGATCATTCAAGGTGGTAAGCGACCACCACGGGCTCTGCTGGCTGGCTAATTTGAAAAGCCCTCCGTCCGCCTTACCCTATGGAGCCTACAACTTCAAGAATTTGACGAGACTGTAGTCTATAAGTCGGACCGCAAGCATTCCGACGCACACTGCTTATCGCGCGCTCCCATCGATGCTCCCCGCAAGGACGATGACTACGACGCCTTTCTGTGGCCAGTAAGCGCCATCGGTTTCGCACAACAGCAGCGATCAGATCCTCAGCTGAAAGACCTAGCCGATTGCTTGGAAAGCAAGATCGCTTCCCCTCCTGCAGTGTTTAAGCGTCAGTTATCGTCGTTTTTGACTACTTTGGCTACTGTAGAGATCTGTATAGAACTCAGCCAAAGTAGTCAGGATCGTAATGAGATTGGCGGTGGGGAAAAACAGTCAGACGTTCCACCAGTGACGAAGGACGAGGTCAAGAAAGCACTAGAAACTATAAAAACGGGGAAATCAGCTGGAGAGGATCAGATAACTACAGATTTGCTGAAGGACGGGGGGATATCACGCTAGAAAACCTGGCCACCCTGTATACGCAGTGCCTGGTGTCATCGACGGTACCGGAACTATGGAAGAATGCAAACATTATCCTCATTCACAAGAAAGGGGACTCTAAGCACCTTAAAAATTACAGACCAATCAGCTTACTATCTGTTACGTATACGGTATTTACTAAGGTAATCGCTAATGGAATCAGGACAACCTTAGACTGCAATCAAGCAAAGGATCAAGCAGGGTTTCGGAAACGGTACTCTACTATCCATCATATCCATACCATCAAACAGGTGATAGAAAAATGCTCGGAATATAACCAGACCTTATACATAGCATTCATTGATTACGAAAAAGCATTTTACTCAGTTGAAACCTCGGCGGTGATGCAGCCATTGCGAAATCAGGGGGTAGACGAGCCGTACGTGAAAGTGCTGGAAGATATATATTGATACAAACTATAGTCGACGACGAAGCGGAGACAATCAGTGACTAGTTGGCGTATACGATGAAGTGGTTGCTAGTTGGCGTAGACGACGAAGTTGGCTGCCTGGAACCGCGCTCAGACCTCTGCTCGGACCGCTCTCGGACTTAGGCAGTCTTCTAGGCTCAGGGCGCTGCCTGAACGTTTGGCTCAATACCCGTTACAGTCTGGTGGAGTGCGCTGGGTACGCTTTCCCACGTTTACACGCTTCACGACGGATCTGACTCCGGTCCACCAGCGACTCAGTCGCCACCTCCGCGGACAGTCGCCCGAGGTTGGGCCCCTTTCCACCTCTACGAGGATCACGCAGCCGCAACTCTCGAGCCACCTCGACATGGCCACTGATCCCAGGCTCTCAGATCCGGTCCTTTGCCACCCGCCGCGAACACCACCATCTTTTCACGGCGACGTCTTCGAAGACGCTGAGGATTGGCTGGCGACCTTCGAGCGAGTGGCTCGTTACAACGGCTGGAGTGACGAGCGAAAGTTCAATAATGTTTACTTCGCCCTAGAAGAGTCTGCGCGTATGTGATTCGAAAACCACGAGGGCGCCCTTACCAGCTGGCAAGCATTTTGCCGTGAACTTCAGACCACCTTCCCAAACGCCGACCGCCGCGAGAAAGCTGAAGCTGCACTTCAGTCCAGAAACCAGCGGCCAAATGAAAGTGTACGCTTGTTCTGTGAAGACATGACCCGTCTTCTCCAGCGCGCAGACCCCAATATGAAAGAGGAGACGAAGCTTCGCCACCTCATGCGTGGAGTTAAGCAGGAGCTGTTTGCGGGCCTCGTTCGCAATCCACCCCGTACCGTTGCTGAATTCCTCGCGGAAGCAACGACCATGGAAACGACGCTCCAACAACGGGCCCGGCAGTACAGCCGAGATGTCAGCAGCCTGGCCCCCGATGTTTTCTCGTCGTGCCATGGAGAAGGTGTGGACGCCTTACGTCACCTCATTCGGTCGGTTGTTCGAGAGGAACTCCAACGTTTCCGTCTGTCTCAGAGTGCGCCAGTGACCTCACTGACCGAAGTCGTCAGAGATGAACTACGCCAGGCTGCTCGTTAATTCCCGGTCACCAACGTACTGCAGCGCGTCGATGAAATGCCCACGCACACATCCGTTGTTCGTCAGGCAGCTTCCTACGATCCTGTCGCTACCATGCTTCCACGGGTCGACGACAAAAGAACGTACGCGTTCGTTGCACGTCAAGCAGCTGCCTGTGGGCCTATTGACCCGACACCGGTGGTTAGCCACATCAGACCGTATGAAGCATCGGCTCAAGCTGTGGTGCCAGTCACACGCCCTCGCAAGTCGGACGTGTGGCGTACGCGGGACCGCAGGCCAATCTGCTACCACTGCGGGGTGGCCGGCCACCTTTACCGTGTATGCCCGTATCGCCGAGTGGGACTTCGCGGCTTCGCACCTGATGCGCCCTGCCCACGGAACGGCGAACGATCGCTCGAAATAAAAGCTCATCTGTCGGCCAGTCAGAGGCCTGGGAGATACAGGCGCTATGACTCAGGATCGTCATCTCCGCTGCGGTACCGTTCCCCAAGCCGTCGCAGAGACGCCAGCAATACTGAGCGGCATTCTCAAAGTCCACACCAGGAAAACTAATTCCAGCGGTCTCCGGAGGCAGGGCCGCTGCTGTCGGAAACATTGAAGATCCTCCGCCGCCGATACACCGATCCGCTGACTTCTCACAGGGTCAGGGTAGCGACAGCATCCGACGCGCTACTTCTGATTTGTGCGTGACACTTGACGGAACTGACACGATCGCTCTACTTGACACCGGTGCAGACTATTCAGTAATGAGCCACGCCCTCGCCCAGGAATTGAGCAAAGTTGTGACGCCATGGTTAGGCCCCAGCATTCGCATGGCTGGAGGTCACCTCATTAGCCCGGCCGGAAGGTGCACAGCCCAAATTGGCCTCCGCATTTTCGTCTACGTCGGGGAATTCGTTGTCTTGCGCGAATGTTCGAGAGATTTGATTCTGGGGCTCGACGTTCTGCAGGCAAACGGTGCTCTGATCGACCTACACGAGGCACGAGTCACATTCTCGACTAAACAGGCAGTGGCACGCCTCGACACCCGCAATCCCTGTAGCCATGCTCTGCGTATTGTGGAGGATGATGTCACGGTGCCACCACGGTGCAGTGTCATAATGCGCGTGCAGAATGACCTATTTCATGACTTTGAGGGCATGGCGGAGGGTCATATTCCGCAGCTGCTGGAGAAGGGTCTCATTGTTGCCCGAGGTCTCGTTCACCTACGGGATGGCTGCACCACTGTTCTGCTCACCAACTTTTCGAACGAATTTCAGCACCTCGTCAAAGGCACGGTGATCTCCTTCCTCCAAGACGTCGCGGAGTGTCCACATTTGTGCACCGTGGAAGACGCCCTTCAAGATGACACTGCACCTCGCCATGTTCTGCCACCCGTCAAAATAAACAGAGTTATCACCGGCTCAGAAGGATCTGCTTTCGGCTGTCTTGGCAGATTTTGCAGACTGCTTCGCAACGTCTTCCAAAGTGGGCCGAACTCCGGTCGCCAAGCACCGTATAATAACAGACGAGACCACGCGCCCCATATGCCAACGCCCATACCGCGTTTCTCCAACGGAACGAGCAGCGATTCAGAGACAGGTCACCGAAATGCTTTCCGACGATGTCATTCAGCCGTCTACAAGCCCGTGGGCTTCGGCAGTTGTTCTCTTCAGAAAGGACAATACTCTGCGGTTCTGTGTCGATTACAGAAAACTTAATCTCGTCACTAAAAATGACGTTTACCCACTTCCCCGCATAGACGACGCACTCGATCGACTGCGAGATGCACGATACTTCTCGTCGCTAGACCTAAAAAGTGGGTACTGGCAAATAGAAGTGGATGGGAGAGACCGGCAGAAGACGGCTTTCGTGACACCCGATGGCTTGTATGAGTTTAAGGTGCTACCGTTCGGGCTATGCTAGACACCAGCCGCGTTCCAGCGCATGATGGATACCGTTCTGTCCGGTTTAAACTTGCAGTCATGTTTCGTTTACCTGGACGATGTCGTCATATTTTCGACCACCTTCGACCAACACCTAGAAAGGTTACGCCTTTTGTTAAAAGCTCTCCGAGACGCCAATCTGACAATCAAACCGCAGAAATGTCACTTCGGCTTTGAGGAACTTCGTTTCGTTGGTCACGTGGTCAGCGCAAAAGGTGTTCGCCCGGACCCTGAAAAGACAGCTGCCGTTTCTGGTTTTCCGCACCCTACTGACAAGAAAGCGGGTCGACGGTTCTTAGGTTGGTGCTCCTATTGCAGACGCTTTGTACGAGATTTTCCGCACATCGCAGAGCCGCTAACCACACTGAATCGAGATGACACGCCGTTCCTGTGGGGAAGTAAACAAGAGGCCGCTTTCCTTGAGCTTCGCAGCCGCCTACAGAATCTTCCGATACTAGGCCATTTTGACGAAAACGCCGCAACTGACGTTCACGCTGATGCCAGCAACGTTGGGGTTGGTGCAGTACCAATTCAATGGCAAGACGGTGCAGAACGGGTCATCGCTTACGCGACCCGAACACTTACCCGCTCTGAAACCAACTATTCAACAACTGATAAAGAATGTCTGGCGGTAATATGGGCCCTCAACAAGTTCCGACCATACTTCTACGGCCGACCTTTCCGCGTTATAAGCGACCACCATTCATTACGCTGGCTCGCGAGCCTCAGAGACCCCTCAGGACGATTGGCTAGATGGAGCCTTAGATTGCAAGAGTATGACGTAACAGTCGTATACAAATCAGGACGGAATCATCAGGATGCTGACTGTCTGTCGCGCTCGCCCATCGCCATATGTCCAGAAGAAACGGCCGATGCTTTTCCCTTTCTGGGGGCTATTAATACAACCCAAATGGAGCAGCTGCAGAGAATGGACCCAAAGCTAGCGTCACTCGTCGACTATCTGCAGGGCGTCGACGCCCGTATTCCCCGTGTTTTTCATCGTGGGCTTCAAACGTTCACTCTGCGTGGTAACGTGCTCTACAGGCGAAATTTCGCTAACAATGAAGAGACGTTTCCCCTTGTTGTGCCCTCCGAGTTGCGCCGAGATATTTTGAGTGCCTGTCATGATGAACATGCCGCCGGCCACCTTGGGGTGATCCGTACACTTGCACGAATTCGTCAAAAGTATTATTGGCCCAGGTTACTCCCATCGGTGCGGGCTTATGTACGCTCATGTCGTTACTGCCAGCGTCGCAAGTCTCCGCCATTGAAACCCGTTGAATTTCTTCAGCCTATTGCTCCGCGAAAACCCCTTTCCATCAGGTGGGCATGGATCTTCTCGGTCCTTTTCCGAAGTCCTCGTCTGACAGCCGTTGGGTAGTCGTCGCGACGGACTACCTAACACGGTACGCAGAGACCACGTCCCTTGTTAAAGGTACTGCAGCCGACGTTGCTCAATTGTTCGTTCATAACATTGTCCTACGTCATGGCGCCCCCGCCGTGGTAATCACTGACCGTGGAACAGCTTTTACGGCTCGCCTAATCCGGATGGTCTTGACTCTGACTCACACTAGCCATCGACGTGCGACGGCGTATCACCCTCAGGCCAACGGGCTGGTGGAGCGCCTCAATCGCGCACCCTCACCGACATGATTTCTATGTATGTGGACGCAGAACATCGCACCTGGGATGCGATTTTGCCCAATATAACTTTCGCGTACAATACCGCCACTCAAGAGACGACGCGACTGACCCCGTTCCAACTTGTCTTCGGTCGCCAAGTGAGCACGCCGTTGGATGCCATGTTGCCAGTTAGTCCTTCTTGCGGCTCTGACGCCGAACTTGACGCCGACATCTTTGTTCAGCGTGCTGAGGAAGCGCGGCAACTAGCACGCCTCAGAATCCACCGACAACAGGCGAATGACGCTGCTCGGTATAATCTCAGCCGAAGAATCGTCACTTACGAACCGGGCGACCTCGTCTGTGTTTGAACACGGGTTCGTCATCGCGGCCTATCTGAAAAATTACTGCGCCGATACTTCGGCCCTTACCAGATTGTTCGCCGTATCAGTGAAGTCACCTACGCCGTTGTTCCCGTACCTTCAGCTCCATCCCGAAGGCCACCGCTTTCTGAAGTCGTGCACGTGGTTCGGCTGAAGCCCTATTATGATCGTACATGACTGAACTTTTCGTCAACGCCGCTGGGTCCTAGTGACACTTTAGTGCACCCTTTCGCTGACTTCTTCCTAGTAGCACCTCGTCGCATCGAGTCGATGCTACAAAGGAGGGGGGCAGTGATACAAACTATAGTCGACGACGAAGCGGAGACAATCAGTGGCTAGTTGACGTAGACGATGAAGTGGTTGCTAGTTGGCGTAGACAACGAAGTTGGTTGCCTGGAACCGCGCTCAGACCGCTGCTCGGACCGCTCTCGGACTTCGGCAGTCTTCTAGGCTCAGGGCGCTGCCTGAACGTTTGGCTCAATACCCGTTACAATATAGTGGCTGCACAGCAACCATAGTTCTGCATAAAGAAAGTAACAAAATTCCCATAAAGAAAGGTGTTAGGCAAGGCGACACAATCTCCCCAGTACTATTCACAGCTTGTTTAGAGGAAGTATTCAGAGACTTGGAATCGGAGCAGTTAGGGATAAGGGTAGATGGAGAATACCTCAGTAATCTGCGATTTGCTGACGACATTGCCTTGCTAAGCAACTCGGGGGATGAACTGCAAATAATGATTGATGATCTAGACAGGAAAAGTAGAAAAGTAGGCTTGAAAATCAATATGCAGAAGACTAAGGTAATGTTTACCAGCCTCGGGAAGGAACTGCAGTTTACATTAGGTAGCGAAATACTGGAAGTAGTAGGCGAATATGTCTACTCAGGACAGGTAGTAACCGCAGATCCGACCACGAAAAGGAAATAACAAGAAGAATACGATTGGGATGGAGCGCATTTGGCAAGCACTCGCAGATTATGACTAGCAGCTTACCGGTATCGCTCAAGAGGAAAGTATACAACAGTTGCATCTTGCCTGTACTCACCTATGGGGCTGAAACGTGGAGGCTAACCAAGAGAGTTCTACTTAAGTTGAGGACAACCCAGAGGGCTATGGAACGAAAAATGGTAGGGGTAACATTAAGAGATAGAAAGCGTGCAGAGTGGATCGAGAAATAACTCAAGTTACCGACATTCTAGTAGAAATTAAGAAGAAGAAATGGACATGGGCAGGACATGTAGTGCGAAGAGAGGAAAACCGATGGTCGCTGAGGGTAAAAGCTGGATTCCAAGGGAAGGAAAGCGTAGCAGGGGGCGGCAGAAAGTTAGGTGGGCGGATGAGATTAAGAAGTTCGCAGGAGTCAAGTGGATGCAGATAGCACAGAACCGGGTTAAGTGGAGAAATATGGGAGAGGCCTTCGCCCTGCTGTGGGTATAATTAGGCTGATGATGATGATGATATCGTCGTTTGCCTTACTCCTTAAGCTTCTTGTCTTGCTTCAAACCCTCAGGCAGGAAATTCTTTATGCGTTACACAACGAGACAACAGCAGGTAATGTCTGGTTTGGGCGCACGTCGCATCGAATCCAGAGAAGTACTACTGGCCACGACTGCCTACCGACGTTGCCCATTACGTGAAAACGTGCCGTAAGTGCCAGCGACGCAAGGCGCCGTCGATCAGACCAGCTTGGCTACTGAGCCCGATACCGCCCCAACCCTACCCTTGCAACAAATTGGGATGGATCTCCTCGGCATCTTTCCATCTTTATCTGCAGGTAAAAGTGAATCATCGTGGCCACCGACTACCTGACCCGCTACGCCGAAGCAAAAGCATTGCCCAATGGTACAGCGACAGGAGTCGCTAAGTTTTTTGTCGAACAAATTCCTTTGCGAGACGGCGCCCCCGCAGTGCTCATCATGGACAGGGGAACGGCATTTACGGCAGAACGGACGCAAGCCATCCCGGAATTCAGTCATACAAGCCATCGGCGAACTACTGCGTACCATCCCCAGACAAATGGACTGACGAAGCGTCTCAACATACCTATTGCGGATGTGATTGCAATGTACGTGGACTCCGAACGCAAGTCACGGGCAGCCATTCTACCCTACGTCATCTTAGTTTATAATACTGCCGTCCAGGAGAAAACCAGGTCGACTCCGTTCTCTCTTGTGTACGGCAGGGAACCCACGACGAGACTTGACGAAATGCTGCCGCACGTAACAGATGAGGAGAACCTGGATGTCGCCGCCTACCTTCAACATGCAGAGGAAGCCCGCAGACTCGCCCGAATGCGCATTAAAGATCAGCAACAAACCGACGCCCGACGTTGCAACTTACGAAGCCATGATGCTGAGTACAAGCCGAGGGATCAAGTCTCAGTTTCGACCCCGATTTGCCTCCGCGGACTGAGCGAAAAGCTTTTACGTCAATAGTTCGGCCCCTACAAGGTGCTTCGCCGACTAGGACAAATGAAGTACAAAGTCATTATCGACGGTGCGGCAGCATCGCAGCGGCGCCGAGTGCATTCAGAAATTTTGCATGTTGTACGCCTTAATTATATTATAAGCGCTAGACGATATTCGTTTTTGCTTCGCAATGTTTATGTTAATTGATGTCTATTTAATTTCAAACATAGAGGCAATGTTTTTTTTAAAGAAAGAGTTATTATGCCACGAACAGTTTGAATGTTTATTTGTTCTTGTTCGACAGCCGCTGGCATGCGTGCGGCCTTATAATTGTGATTCTTGCGCGCTTATAAATCCTGTATCCCATGTTTGTTCGTGCTCGTTGCCGCGTACGACGCGTTATCAGTTTCTTTGTCCAGCCGCTGGCGTGTTTCTAAAATGCTCCAGGTCATGCTAGTACCGTTGGCGCCTTTTTCTATATCTTTCCTCGCCGCCTTTAAATTGAGTGCTGACAAGTGAAACGGGCGTTTTTAGTTCGATTATTGACGAGCACGTTTGTTGCTGTTGCCGCTGCCGAGTTGCTTAGTGCTTTTGCGGGCCCACGTCATCCCAATAAAGAGTTAATTTGTCCCATCACGCCTGTGTCTTTTTGCGGTGTGTAAAGCCTGGTGAAAATATATATTATATATTTTATTAGATTATATTATATATTGTACATACATGCAAATATTTATTATTTAGTGTATATATATATATATATATATATAAACTGAGAATTTATTTATTAAGTCTGTGGCAAATTGCAGAGGTATGTAAACCGTGAAGCAAAAGCAAACCTGACGGTTAAAGGAACACTCAAGACCATGCTGAAAAAGTACTACTCTTTCTTTTTCTCTTTCATCAAAGATCATGGTACAGTTCCCAATTTTACTGTATGAATATGTGATCTACGAGGGAAGAGACCTCTAGCTTGGGCACACTAAAATTTAAATATGCTCAGCTACATACTGCAGGTAAACAGATACTTATATACTAATGCCATGTGAAACGCTGCATACCTCGCTGAAATATGGCCGCCATCACTTACCTAAGCCACATTTTGTATAGCCTGGAAACGAGAGCAAATAATTCAAATTCATTACAGAAGCTCATCTCACGCAGACATCTACCGGGACATTTCGCTTATAATCACCTGCTCTAAACGACTCTAAAATATAAGTACAATGTATATGCAATATCATTACTTATTTGGACAAGTTCCGCGTAGTTCTCACAGGGACTGATTTACAAAAAGGTAGCAAACTGCTGAATATATTTAAAATAGAATAAATTGCAAAAGGCAAGTGGAGCTTAAAGGGACACTAAAGACAGCCAAAGATGGTATGAAAATCTAATAAACTACATTTGGTGACACTGTCGCCGCATATCCAGCAGCAAAAAATCGAATAATTGCTGAGATATTGCGATAAGAAGTTGAGGTTTTTTCTTGTTCCCGCCGGTCGAATACAAACTGTGGCCTCCAACTACGTAGTTGGAGTTGAGTGACGCACACTATGACGTAAGCGGAGACTCCGTGATAGCTAGCGAGCCGGCGCGGCCCGCGGCGTCGCATCCCTCAAGGGCCAACTTGGTAACAGCGTACTCGCAATGACTGCCTCAGCCTAAATAAATAAAGCGATGAAGAGAGTAATTTACCGAGCGATGGGCCCATTAAGGAAGAAAAAAAATAACATAGAGCGCTTGCAATGCACAATACTTTACATGTCTCTCAAGGTTCTGCGCTCCTTCTTGCACTGTGTATAAAGAAACCGAGCCCTCGGCCATCGCTACGCTTCCTGACATGTTTACATACAAATAAGATTTAGTTACCAGCAAAATAGTGTCCACGCTGCTGCGCTTGTCAGTTTTGAAGCTTCGTCGCACTTTTTTCCTTCAAGGTTTGTGCTACAGCTCCGTGTTCAGCGAAAATTACGTCCACGGTAGCAGAACATGACCGAAGTGCCGGCGCCACTACATTTGCCAGCGCTGTGAAATTCCACATGTTAAAATGGATCCAGTGCACAATATAGTGCGCATAGGCATCCAGAACATTAGTTGCAAGACGTGAGAGCAGGCAGCATGCGCCGATGATCAAGAAGTTGTAATTTTTAGACCGGCAGCAGAAACACTTTATTGTAAATGGGGCCATGACATAGAAACTAGAAATATTTCCAATGTTCTCGTGGCGCGGCGTAGCCGAGCGGTTAGCGCCGAATGTTACGGAGCAAGCAGTAGCGAGTCTTACCTCTTCTGGCGGGTTTTTATTTTTTTTAATTTGCAAATCGATTTTTTTTTAACATTTTGTAATGTATTTCTGGTGCTTCGTTATTGTTAGTTCTTACTTTTTACCCGAGGCCCTTTTTTTCGCCGGGCGACGAGCGCAATATATCAACGCTCTCCTTGGTATGAGCGGCAAGTATGGCACTTTTGTTTACGACGCCTGCAAATAGCACCTTGAAGGTCTTGTTGACGCAGTATATGTTGGTCAGATGTGCCATGATTTAGTGAAAAATTGAATGATAATGCGTTTTTCCTTCGGTACTTAGCATATGTATGCTTTTCGTGGCGTACGTAGCTGTAGTCAAGCGGTCAGATCGCAGTCGAAGCGGCAACGGCGGCGATTTGTTGGCGCAGAAGTGTGAACAAAGGAGTGTGTCGGCGGTAGCGGATTTCGCTCGCTCGTGCCTCCGAATGCTCAAATGGGAACCATCAAGGCGCATCTGCTGCTCCAAGCTCGTAATTCAGGCGCTGCAGGTTCAAACAAACTATCCGAGTGCGTACGAATGCCTGAACCGAAACATAACCAAAACTGAAGTGGGCGCCTGTGGCGCCTCCAAGTATATTTTTGTATTTGCATTGCAACGTTTACGTTGTCTTTTCGCCGTCGGTTACGTATGATAAAAGCGTGTTATCATGTTTGAGAAAAAACGTACTACCGCATTCAAACATGCAACGTAATTCGCATTTGTCAGCCTCCGGGATCCCTAGCGCGTCACGTGATTTGTAGTTGCGAGCCTCGGTCGTTTGGCTGTGGTGGCGATACCTGTATTTCTGTTATTCTTCTTTACTACCTTATAACAGCTCTGTTTTCAGTAAGAGTGGTCTTTTTGTAATCAGGAATTGGCATTCTATCGATGCAAACCCACTTCCTTTATCTCTTTAGTGTCCCTTTAAATATGTTTCGTTTCGGGAAAGTGCTTGCTGCAGAAATTGTGCGCCAACTCTTGCTAAAATAACGCAACATTTAGAACAACTGTTATTAATACGTGGAGTATGTAAATTATGAATCTACACTGCTGTGTAGGCCGTTCCAACAGAAAATCGTTCGTCGTGTTCCACGACGTCTTTATCGGGAGTGTCACAGGGCAGTAATTTGCTGCCGCTTTTATATTCGTTATATAATGTTTAGTTGCTTACTAAGATGTCTACTCTGAGGGTAGTTGTGGTGATTCTGTCATATATACTGTTGTGTTCAGATATATATAAGGACTATAACCGAGGTGTCATGGCGAATTTTGTTTCTAACTGAATTTTTTATACGGTGGATAAATATTTCGACACGGAGGAATGGACTTTGCGACCAAGTAATGATGTATCCTTCAGGGAGAAAACCGTATTCACTACAGGTAGAATACATCGTTTTTGCCATTTCAAAAATTTGCACAACCCTGCTGCCCTGATCATAAGCAAAACGCTCGACCCAACGCTTTGCAGGTTAGGTGGACGGCTTATTAGCTTTGTGTTGGCTCGCCTTCTCTCTAGGCTGCATGGATAGCTCTGTCGAAAAAAGCACTCATCATGTTGGCTCATTTGTTCCACTGGCACAAACACGTATATAACTCCACCAAAACTATCATACTGCATAATATTTTCTTATATGATAGTACGTAAGTGCACTTAAGAAAAACTGACTTCAAAAATATATTGTAGCACTCTTGATGTGTGCACGTAAAGCAATGTTACTGAGACAAAAAGAGCAGTGCACCCGAGCAAGACAACACCTCAACTCCTACATATTTCTTTTTCTTCCCCCTAGAGTAGGATCCTCATCTTCTTCATCAATCTAGCGTATAACATTTTCGCCCCTTTCCTCAAACGAAGCCTTCCAGGCGATTCAGATGTCGTCACGACAATGACACTTCTTCGGGCGAGTGACATGCGTAACCTCTGTTTTCGCTGAGCGTCGTCTACTCGCCGTAAGGCATGTAATCTAGTGTTTTAGTTCGCCTAATAATTTAAACAGCGCGAACACAAAGACAAAGGACAAGATAAAATAAAGCCACAGTACAAGCGCTGACTATGCCTAAGCATTTTACTCCAAGGCCTAGATAAACACAAACATAACAAAAAGGAAACAATCACGTGAAACAGCCCCTCGGTTCACTTGCTGCGCAAAAAATAACTAAAAAAAGACACCTCTTTGCTTGAAAGAGCAAGATCATTCTTGCTGACACACTTGTTGTCCATTGAAATAAAATATGATTCCACTATCTCTCTCGTCATCTTCTCTTTGTGGCGATATAAAGTCCTAAACCTGTCAAACTTAGGAGTGCACTTCTTCTTCTCCTTCTTCATTATTTCACATGAATGGCAATGTGATACCAGAAACGTTTTGTCCTTGCCATTTTGCAAGTTGTTCCGGTGTTTCTGTAGTCTCTTGTTAATGCATCGTCCTGTTTGTCCTATAGAACAGGCTCCACGAGAGATTGTAAGACTGTACACAACACCTGTCTTGCATCTAACAAATGGGTCTCTATGTTTCACCCCACATTCTTGCTTCTTCGATTCTCTTTCCTTTTGAATAGCCGGGCATATCCTCTTCATCTTGAGCGGGGCGATCAATATTACCACTTGCCTACATTTTTGAGGCCATGTGAAATTCTGTGCACATACGGTACCACCGCAACCTTCCTCTTCTTCTCGCCCATGCTGCGGAGGGATTTCAGTTTGTGCTTTCTTTTAAGACTCTTCAGTACCCGGGAACTGGTCTCATTAATAACCGACCCCCGATAATCAGCCTTTGCGATTCTTGTCACTTGTCGTTCAAAACTCTTGCCCATGCCGTGGTAGCAAGATTTCTTCAAAGCATTTAATAAGCATGCGTTTATCATCCCATTTTTCACTTGTCCTTTGTCCTCGTGTTCGCGCTGTTTAAATTAATAATAAATACGTACCACCTCGCCCAACATAGTATATTGGTTAGTTCGCCTAGTCGTTCTAGAATCACGTAGGGGCCACTGTAGCCTGCCAGCATTTCCTGATGTAAGCCGCGCTGACTCATAGGTTTACCAAACCTGACCAGGTCAACGGGGAGGTAGGTGATCTAGCTATAGGGGTCTTCATTGCAAGCTTTTGAGTGCTCTTTTAATGTCAAAGTTCACAGACGGGCTATTTGCAGCGCTTCTTTAGCCTGGCAGATTTTCCGTTGAACACCGGTTGTCGTCAGTGGAAAATGGGAGGATAGGGTCGAGGGTGTGTCCAGGAGAGCAGGCGTACAGAAGAAAGAGCGGATAGTATCCTGTGGTCTCATGTCTGGCAGTGTTGAAGGCCTATGTGACGAACGGGATTCTACAGTGCAGTTTTTATGGTTGGAAGCGAAGGGCATAGAAGTATACTGGTGAGAGTTGTGTTGGTGCGTTCTGTTACACCATTTGTCTCAGGGTGGGGAAGGGTCCGATTGTCTGAAATCAGATTCACGTACACGGTGTACTTGAATTACAGCGGCAGTAAACTTGGGGGCCTCTGTCACTTATCGCAACTCTAGGGGGTCAATGTCTGTAATAAATGAATCGAGCATGAAACGTGACAGATACTACGCTGTAGCGGCAAGAACAGCGGCCATCTCACAGTAGCGAGTAAGATGGTCCACACATGCAACAACCCAACTATCGCTTTCTTGCCTTCTTGACACTACAGGGTGAGCATTTCGGAGGATACACGTGTAGGCCTTTTATGCCTCTGGTAATAAGGACAGCTGGCCACATACTGGTAAATCGTGTGGGACATTTGGGGCCAGTAGTATCGCTCCTGAGTGATTTGCAATGCTCTCGTGAGCCCAGGTATCCCGAAACTGGATTGTCATGCAGGACGCATAAAACTTCTAGAAAGACGGAGGCTTTGAGGTACTACCAGCAGGAACCGACGGTTGGTGTCTGACAAAACTTCTTGTACAGCAGGCCACCATGTATACAAACTGCTGTTCGAGCTTGGGCCCTGAGCAGCGTTCAAGAGCGGCTCCAGGTGTTGATCGCTGTGTTGCTTCGTTCAGAAGGCGCCAGTATTGTCAAATCTCGTAGATAAAGCAGAGATTAATGGTCGAAGTTTTCCGCCTCACATTCTGTCATTGGCAAACGGCAACCAGGGGAGGTAGTCCGCATCTGCGTGCCGTCAGCCACTCTTGTAGGAAATAGTATAGTCGTACTCTTCTAAGCGAAGTGCCCAGTGGGCCAAGCTACCACACGGATCACGGAGGTCGAGTAACCAGCGTAGGGAATGGTCATCGGTAACTGATGCGAAAGGCCGTCCGTAAAGGTAGCAACGAAAGCGCTGCACGGCGAGAACAACCGCGAGACACTTCTGCTTGGTGATAGTGTAGCTGCGCTCAGTCTTGCCTAAAGTCCGACTGGCGTAAGAAATAATTTATTCGCGGTTGTCATGTGATTCCATTTGAGTGGAGAGGTTAAAGTACCGTAAGGTGGGGTGCGTGTTAAGAGGAACTTCAACTGCCTGAAATGCGAGTCATACTCAGTTGTCCGCTGGAATGGAGCGTCTTTATGTAGTTCACGTGAGCGGGTAGGCGACATCTGCAAATGAGGGATGAAGCGTCAGAAATAAAAGCTAACCCCCTCCCCCCCTCCCCCTCCCCAAACTGCGGAGCTCCTTCACATTCCAAGGTTGCTGAAAAACTGAAACGGCTACAGTCTTCTGAGCATCAGACCGGGTGCCATCCCCATCGACGACCACCAGCGCCTGTCGCTCACTAAAACGGCACTTCTTTGAATTCAGCATGAGCCGAGCTTGATAGAAGCACTCCAGCACAAACAGTAGGAGGTCGTTGTGCTCTTTGAACGCTCACCCAAAGATGATTACGTCGTCCAGATAGCACATACAGTACTCTCATTTGAGTCCAAGTAGTATAAAATCCATGAATCTTTCAATTATCACAGGCGCATCGCACAAACCGAAAGGCGTAACAATAAATCTCAACAATCCATCGGGTGTAGTGAAGGCGGTCTTCTCCTTGTCCGCTGGGTGCATCAGAATCTGCCAATATCTCGACCAAAGGTCAACACATTAAACGTATCATGTCGAGTACAAGCAATAAAGGACGTCATCAATGAGTGAAAATGGGTAGGAGTCCTTTTAGTGATTGAATTCAGGTGGCGATAATCTACACAAAATCGCCATGCGGCATATTTATTCCGCAAAAGATTTACTTGAGCCAAGGACTGCATGACTCTTGAATGACACCCTTCTTCAACATTTCGTGAACTTCCTCATTGATTATCTTGCGCTCGGAAGGCGCCACACGGCTTGGTTTTTAGCGAAATGGGTGCGCATATCCGGTGTAAATGCGAGTATTGGTGCGGGACACCGGAAAAGAGCAAGAGCTTGCTGCCTTCGAGAAGTCAAAAACGTAGGAATACTTCGATAAAAGATCTCCCAAAATATCATGCTCTGTGGCTTTAAGATAACTCCTAATCATACGACAAAGTTTAGTATTCACTGGGAATGCTGCGACGTGCAGCTCTGGTAGATCCGTAACCAAGGCCACTAATATCAGCCTGCCTGACGTCTTCAATACAAGAGGCATGCTTTATGCCAACTGCAAAAAAAAAACTGGCTGCATGAAGCAAATAATAGTCTACAATAGCAAGCAGCCCTGTGTTTCTGACACCAACAAATGAGGAACCAGACTAGATGTCTTTAAGCAGTTCGAATAATTAGGCGTCACGGACGCATCAAAAGCTTTGCTCGCCTAGCGAGAACACAAAACTGGAAAGCAATGCACGGACATCTGAGACATAACGATACCGTCGAGTACGCAAATCACGTCATCACAAAGAAGAGGTCCCTCGAAGAACTCAGGTGGTAGGCAGCCTTCAACGCTTATCTCCCCTGTGCCGCAGTCTACAGTTGCGTCACATATGCGCAGAAAATCACTAAGGCCTTATTGGTCATTCATCTTGGTAAAAAAGCGCAGCTAAGACATCGTCTTTCCATGTTTTCTTCCTCCTCCGCGTCTCAGCTGCGCTGTTTTATCACGCAGGTAATCATATTGTTGTTGTTATGAACTTTAGTTTTCCAGCGATGTAGGAGGCCCCTGTCACGCAGGCCTATGGGACGGAGGCAGGGCCTCCGCGACTAAAGACACAGGCGAAGCGACAGTGTTTCTTCGCGGCTTCAGCCGCCAGGCGGATAGCTTGCTGCTGGTTGGCGGGGGACTTGCTCCGCAGTGGCAGTTCCCAGGCTTCTCTACTATTTATGTTTTCCTTGGCGCCAGGGGAATCAAGGCATTGCCAGATTATATGATCCAGAGTACCCCTTTCTCCGCAGGTTTCGCATTTATCGTCCGCCTTTTCCTCCACTTGCGTGTGGAAAAGCCAGACGGGACATGGGAAATTCCCAGCTTGCAGGCGCCGCCAAGCGACGGCCTCCTTGTTAGCTAAAGTTCGGTCCGGTGGTGGCAGGGACCTTCTGATAAGTCTGTAGTGTTCTAAAATTTCCTTATAAGTTTGCAGCTCTTCGTCCATCCCCTCGCAATCAGGCGGCTATACGGCTGCCCGGAAGTAGAGTGCTCGGGCTAGCTCGTGCGCCGCCTCGTTGCCGGGGACGAACTCGTGCGCGGTGGTCCAAATAATTCGAATCCTTCTTTAAAGTTTTGCTTTCTCTAAAATTTTGGCTGCCTTTTTCGAGACCCTTCCTTTTCCAAAGTTCCAGACAGCTGTTTTGCTGTCACTAATAACCATGCTGGCTTCCGTTCCAACGCAAGCGAGTGCTATTGCAACTTCTTCAGCCGTGTCTACATTTCGGCTTCTAACGGACGCGGCGGCGCCGCGGCTGTTGACGACAGCAGCCACCGCCGCCCCCGACTTCCCGGTAGCCGCTTCCACG